>CM046857.1:14845652-15073833 GCA_025617745.1 Heliocidaris erythrogramma | reverse complement strand
TTTTTTTTCACGATTTCGTTTATGAAAACTTTAGCAGACTTTCGCCTATGTAGCATATCTGGAAATGTTGAAGCCAAATTCAAACTATGTCGTTTATTGCAAAGTGATTTTGAGGTAAATTGGTGTGTGATTGTTGTTCTTTGTGTGACGTTCTTGTACAGTTATCAAAATAAACATGTCGCTGCTACATATTTATTTGACCATTGTACAAGAACTATTCAAGAAAAGTTCTGTTAACTCAGAGAAATGTGTCAAGGAGAATCAATGTAATCCTTGAAACATGCATGCTACATATATTTTGATTTTTTACAAGACCTGTACAAGAAAAGTTCAGGTTCTTAATATTTGTTTAACTTTTGTGTGAATTCTATAATGCGTAAATAGAAAATGTCACTTTTGTAAAAGAAACTATTGCAACAAGACTTGCATAAATGTATTTCCTTGACAGTGTGTGTCAGTATGTGTGAAGGGTAGGCTTACATAGATTCAGTTGTGGGGTACAGAGAACAATAGAGCACAATGATGGCTTTTTAATCCGTCATGCTTGTGGGGTAAAAAATACAATAGAAGTGCTTGCGGGGTACAAAATGCAATAGAGTACCGAAGTGATGACGTCACAAAAAGCTGTTTTTTAATTTTGACATTTTTTATACCATATCTCAAAGGAACATAGTGAAAAACATCCAGAGCCAAATTTTATGGCAATTGGCTCATGGGCCCGAGATATGGCCGCATGAATACCTCCTTAGCCCCATTGAAGTCAGTGTTAAATTGGCCTGGTTCTAAACTGTTAAGAACAGGCCAATTTACACTGACTTCAATGGGGCTAATTAGATATTCATATAGCCATACCTTGGGCCACCATGAAATGATTCATGTCAAATTTGTTGTGTGAAAGTTTCCCATCATGCTCTACCTAAATATGGCCATATAAACATACTGAAGTACAAAAATCAAAAATTTGATGACGTCACACTTCGGTACTCTGTAGGAGAAACAATAAAATTCCCCACAAATCAATGTGTGTGAGGGTGTGTGTGTCAGCATGTGTGAAAGTGTGTGTCTGTGTGTTTATTGTGTACCTTTTCATGTATGTCTGAATGTATTTCATTACTTTCAGGCAGACTTGGCCAATTTAAAATAAATCCATTTAAATCATTGATTAAATCGCGATTTAAATCAACTTAATAAAATCTTCGAATGGAAAATAAAGAACAATACTAAAAGTTCAAAGCAAAGAAAAATATAATAATGTACATTGTTTTACTTGCTTTATTGTCATTTTTTATCAGAATTGATATATCTATTTTTTTAAATAAAAAATTGCTAACCATGCCTTCAGAACATCACACACGTCCACACACACACGTTTACATGGCTTTACTTCCGAGGACAACTATTGTTCCTCTATTGTTACTCGTCCTCTGACAGTCGACGGAATAAAGCACAAATTCATTGTTCGACGTTCGAGGACTATTGTCCGGCTTCCGAGGACCATTGTTGTCATGATTTTTTTTTTGTTCTCTGTCCGAAAATGTCCTCGGACATAATGCTAAACAAACGCACCCTCACACACATTGATTTGTAGGGAGCTGTATTGCTTTCTCCTATTGTATTTTGTACCCCACGAGCACTTCTCCTATTGTATTTTGTACCCCACAAGCATGACGGAATAAAGGCCATCATTGTGCTCTTTTGTTCTCTGAACCCCACTACTGAATCTATGTAAACCCACACACACACCCACACACCCACGTTTACATGGCTTTACTTCCGAGGACAACTATTGTTCCTCTATTGTTACTCGTCCTCGGACAGTCGACGGAATAAGGCATAAATTCATTGTTCGACGTTCGAGGACTATTGTCCGGCTTCCGAAGACCATTGTTGTCATGATTTTTCTTTTGTTCTCTGTCCAAAATGTCCTCGGACATAATGCTAAACAAACGCACACACACACACACACATACACATACATACATGGGGTCGGGCTGACAACAAATTATTCATACCGTTACCAAGATTTGAATTTTTACAATTTTGTTTTTCATTAAAAATTGGTTTGTCCTGGTTTATGTTCATGTACTTGATCATGTCCCCAGTAGTTTTCGGAAGTGTGAAAATATATTTTTTCCCTATTTTATTCCTATTTAAACGAAAATAGGCCTATTTTTTTCCTATTTTCTTTGGAAAATATGAAAAAATTAGAATCTATTTTTTGGCTATTTTTTATTTTTTCCCTATTTAATTCCTATTCTAAGGAAAATAGGCCTATTTTTATTGTATTTCCCTTGGAAATAGGAAGAAAATGGAAGTAATTTTAGGCTATTTTTTTATTTTTCACCTATTTTATTCCTATTTCAGGAAAATAGGCCTATTTTTATCCTATTTCCCACGGAAAATATAATAGAAATAGGCCTATTTTGAGGCTATTTTCTGATTTTTTCCTATTTTTCAGACCTCATTTCTCTCCGGACTATTTTTTCCCTAGTTTTTGCAATTTTAATTTTTGTCAAACAATAGTTTTATCCTATTTTTCAGACTAGCTCTAGTTTCATCCTAGTTTTCTCATTATTCTAAAACTAGTTTTGTACTATTTTCCAAACTGTTATCTTTCCCCATGATCCAGCACTAGTTTTATCCTATTTTCCAAACTTTATTTTTTCCAGCACTATAGTTTTATTCTAGTTTCCTGACTTCTGTACTTTTGCTAACACTAGTTTTATCATATTTTCCAAACTTTATCTTTTCCAGCACTAGTTTTATACTATTTTCCAAACTTTATCTTTTCCAGCACTAGTTTTATTCTAGTTTCCCAACTATTGGTTTCTATAGGTCCTAATCAATCATGAATATTCATGAATAACAATCTAAAATATGAAAACTAGTGGAAATAGATAAATACATTTAGATTTGGGATTAAGATTTGAACTTTGATAGAAATTTTACTTACATTAAACTATTGTAATGTACACAATTTCAAAAGGCATTTTCATATTTCATTAATAAAAGTGTAAATCAATTTTAATAATAAAAGTGTAATCTAGTCAGTAACCATTTTTTATAGCACTACAACTATGTCCCTATATATAATGAATGTGATACAATTGCTTAGTAGCTAGGTATAGGACATAGGATGTAGGCTATAGGATTTACAGGAGTAGGAGAGGATAGGATAGGATATGATTACAAGATAGGATTAATAAAATAATAATAATGTCATGTGATTGTTCCTGTAGACACCCACAGCATTTCTTCTTATATTAATCTTATAGTTAATTATTTTCTTATTGGTTTTGTAGATTTTTCCTATTTTGTCCCTAGTTTTTCCCTATTACATTGCATTTTCTCAATTAGATTCAATCTATTTTCTGCTTAGTTTTCCACTATTTTATTCCTGTTTTTGTCCTATTTTTTCTGTAGTTTCCCATTATTCAATTCCTATTTCCTCCTATTTTATCCTATTTCTCAATCAAATTTTATCCTATTTTTCCACTATTTTATTTCTATATTTTTCCTATTTTCCATCTCCCACTATTTTCTTCAACGTGTTTCCCCTATTTTCTACCTAGTTTTCACCTAATTTAATCCTATTTCCATCCTATTTTTGTTTTTTTCCTATTTTCGGAATAATTTCGAAGGACTATTTTCTTTCTGGTTTTATCCTATTTTCTTGGAATAAAAATAGGGAAAAATAGGGAAAAAAATAGGAAAAATGTGTTTCAATCCTATTTTTATCCTATTACAAGTAGCTATCTCTACGCTATACAAAATAGGAAAAAAATAGGAAAAAAATATACTTCCGTTGGTAATTTTTTTGTATTTTTTTCCTATTTTTACCCTATTTCATTTCGACTTGGGGTGATAAAGAATTTCACGAATAATATTATATACCATAAAACAATTCACAAAATTCCACTAGTCAACTTTCATTTTGAAGACAAACATAGACTTAAATTACAAGAGGTATGAATAATTATGCTGTTAACTGTATATATAGACCTGTTTTTATGAAAATATGCACATATCCGGCATCAAACTCTCATGTATTTATTTGTGTATTATGTTTATGATCACCTCTGTCACCCTTTTTCAATCTTTTCAATCCACAATTGTCTCAAGTACCGTAATGTCACCAGTCGTGAAGGAGTTTGACAGTTTTAGATTCATAATTTTCAGCAAAATACCACGGTTGTTGAGGAATCACCCACCAATCGAGGGAAATCCACCTGGAATATTGCCTCTTGCTTCTGCGGCGCGAAGGCTACTACGGCGCTTCTGCGGGGCTTCTGCTGCTCCAGTGTCGCCGCACCCTTCGCAAATGATATTGCGAAGGAAAGATTAATCCAAGATAAATCACTCTGTGGTAAAAGTATTCACTCAGTACACGGTGCTCTACTTAAACCATACGCAGGAAGCTATCTAGCTATCGCGTTGTCTTTGGGGATTGTGCATGCGCACTTGTCGGGATGCTACGCCATGATTTGTGTGTTGTAGGAATGGCGCGTCAAGACTGGAGCATAGGCGTTCTCGGTAAGACAGCTAACTTTGAAGAAAGATAATCTATATCCAAAGAATTTTTCATGCAAAAAAATTGTCTGGCCAACATCTATGGAACTTAAAAGCTCCGTTACATCGAAAACAGAAAATATGGTACATATTATTTATAAGAGTAACCCTACACATCCCTGTCGCGCCGTCTGGTAGGGCTATGACATGAGTTGTACTAGGCCTACTAGTATTCTAGGTCTAGTCTACGTTGTGGGCACAAGAATAAATAATATGTAAGTTGTTCATAGTTGCCTCGTCTAACTATAAGTTAGAAGAGAGAGAGTTGCAGCTGGCAGCTGGCCGAAGAAGTACGGTATGTACGGTTATTAAAATTATTTGGCCCTTAGGGCGCTGGACCGACGCTTGCCTCGTTTCGGTACCTCAACTTTCCTGAGATATGGGCTCGGCAGCCATGTCCATCAGTGCTTTATACATGCGTCGTAAACAGCATACAAATTTTAGGTAGCTGCTTTTCTCGGTATTTTTTTTCTCAATATATAGGCTAGATGTATTAGATCTATAATATTTTTTAAAATTTCCCCTCTTCTACTGTAGGATTCTTTGCCATGCTGGATAAATGGATTTTATTTATATTAATTAATAGGCCGATATATATTGTGCCTCTCAGTTTTTGCACTCTACTAAGTACTATTATCCACAGCTCACCCAATACTAAGCTGAGTTGAGATGACAGGCAAATTTATTTCAGGTTTTTGCTCAAATTTATGATTAAGGATCAAAGAATTCTTCATTATTCAATTTGTTAGGACTGAAAGTGAGGTTTTGGGTATCATTTACCTTGTTCGCATAACAATAAGTGTTTAAATACTTTTATAGCTGTAATGTATTTTACTTCCCATTATTCAAACATAATCTCTTTTTCAGTTAACCCATTGCCTTCTTGAATCAGGTGGGTCCTGTATCAAGTTTTGAGCAAACTTTAGGGAATAAGAGAATTCAGCAGTCAACAGCTACATGTTAATACTTTGAAAGTTATTGTGAGATCTACTTTATATGATCATGATTATGTTGTACTATTTGTTTCAGAATATTCATATTGATAAGTTAAGAATTTATTTTAAAATGTCACTCATAAATCACAAGTAAGCTGGCTACTGATGTCAAGAATGTAAGAAAGTTTGTAACATGTTTCTGGCTTTTGTTCCCCCACTTATTTTTTGGCATAGCTCATTTTCTAATTGAAACTTATTTTACTATCTTTTCATAGGATTTTTCAAGCTGTCTCTTGGAAGCTGTTCTGCAAGCAGTATACCATCCATGAGAAACGCAGTGCTATCAACCCTCGATCTTTCCCACAATGCACGCACTGTAATGTCAAAGAAATTGCCTTGGAAAAGTTACTGGTAAGAATTGTTTTTGAAAACAGACTTTTAAAGAAAATTATAACTTGTCATGCAGGTTCCTTTTTTTAACTTTTACCTTGTCTTTTTTCTTTTATTTTGATTGAATTTACTTGTTCAAAAAGATAGTCGTATAATTTGCAGAGAAATGACATGAACACAACAGATATCATAGGGACGACACTTTTCATTCAAATAAAATGCTTAATTTTGATTTAATCTGTCAAAACATATTTTTATAAATGAATAGATTTTCATTTTAATTGCAATTGCACAAAATTATTTTGAATGATTTGCATTCAGGCTGAGCGAAGCAAAGAAATTTCTTAATCAGTTTTTATTCTTTGTCAAACATCTATCCAGTAAAGTGTATTCAAGTACAGTATAATGCTGATAATTTGTTTGCTGTTTGATTTAAGCCGGGAAATGTAATTAACTCTTAGTTACATTTCCCTGATTTAAGCCAGTGAGAATGAGTTTGATTGTAGAGTAATCAAGGGTGTTACTAAACTGATGGATTTAGTTAATGTACCCTTTGTTTCTTTTTATTATTAGCTCTTTATTACTTATCATTGTACCTCTCATGTTTTATTAATGAAGCTGTAAACATCAGATGAAATCTACCAGATGACCATCCTATAGAAGCTATAAATGCCTCACCCAATATCCACCTTGCCAGAGAGTTTCTATGAACTGTCATCCGTATGAACTGTCATCCCTCAGAATTTTAGATTTGAGTGACAATGAAATCACAGGTATGTTCTCTTATTTCTCACTCATATGTCTGAATAAATATGAAATGTGAATACATGAAAAATAAGGATTGAAAACCAGGAATGAATTCAGCTTGTGCTGGACTTTGCTGGATTTCTGTCTTGTATCGAGCAAAACAAAATTCCCTATTTATTCCCGGTAATTTTGATTTTTGGAATCCAGCTGCCAGCCCTTCCCAGGTAAATTACATCCAGGTTTATAACATTATTTAGTCCAAAAGGGGGCTGCAGGAAAAAAAAATCCTCTAAAAGCCCTTTTATGTCTTTGTTTTTCTCTAAGGGTGGGGGGGGGGGGGGGGTTGGCCTCTTCAGTTTTCACTTCACCCCATGAATCTGCCTGCATGTATGTTTGAGTAATACTGGCATCCATAATTTCATGATTCACAAATTAAAATCCATATTTGAATATTAATAAGAACAAATGAAATGACAATACATTTGGTTTTTCTATCAATGAAAAATTAAATACCGTACATGAATTTCAAGCAAATGTGTTGATAAATAAGAACATCTATTTTGATCCCTCGATTACCTTGCAGATCTGGATGCAAGCAACTCTTTGGCATGTCTGTCATTGAAGAAATCAACTTGGAGCACAATCCCATACCTGGTGATACCTACTCAGAACTGTTACAACATCAAACCGTTAATATCTGAGCCGTCTCCTTC
This sequence comes from Heliocidaris erythrogramma, assembly GCA_025617745.1. NCBI lineage: Eukaryota > Metazoa > Echinodermata > Echinoidea > Camarodonta > Echinometridae > Heliocidaris > Heliocidaris erythrogramma. Next base: position 15,066,479 of record CM046857.1, on the reverse strand, counting down.
AGATCATATGGATTGAAGGTGGTATTTTCTTCGTTCAATCCCCCCCCCCCCACCCAATCACCCCCACACTTGGAAATTATGTTGTCTGCAAACACAGACCCTAATTTGACACTTAATCAGAAAATCATTGTCTTGAGAGAAGCCTAATTTAGCTACCTTCTGGTCATGTCAGGAGCAGCTATAGTACATAACATATGGTAGTCTTACAGTGCAGACACTCTTTTACAACTGACCAGGGTTTCTGCGTGCAAACTATCAGTATAGGGGCATTCACAAACAGGGCAATGTTGATTTTCGAAAATCGGTACTAGTTTTTGAGACATTATTCAAAGCTTTTTATGTATGTGGACATGAAATCTCTGAAAATAGTGAGATTCTAGTTGTTATTCAAATTGTGATTACTAACTTTACAGTTAAATTACTTTGCAGGCACAAAACTTTGTCAATTAGCATAATTCAATATCCAGATTTGACCCCTCATAGTTCATAAGGCTTTCCTATACTAAAGGTTTTCTTGACACAGACAGTGACATAGCCAGCATATGGTGAAAGCCTATACCCCTTGGCTCAAACTATTTGGAGACGATTCCACTGTCCTGATCAACAGCCTCCAAACCAACTTTGACGGACCCTGGTTTAAAACTGAATCCTGTCTTTCAGATGGCATTTTTATTTCCCCCAAAGTAAATAATCATGTCTGAACAGTCTGATTAATATGTGTCTGTAAAAACCCACTTGTAAACATTGGTGCAATCATAGCTAACAGAAGCAGTGGCAGATTTAGGGGGGGGGGGCACATCTGGCCCGTACCCCCACCCTTTTTGGAAGAAAAATGTGCATTGTGCCTCCCTTTTTAGAACGGAAACCTTTCTATTATATGATAATTGTATTGTTTGTTATACAGTATACTATATATTGATGATTCAAGCAAAATTTGCATTTGAAAAATGCAGTTACTTGAAAATTGGGAGATGAAACGTTTTTATTTTCAACAAATCATGTGAACTACTGAGAATCCATGAAATAAATGTACAATCAGGAACAACATCTAATAGTACAACTCTCTGTCTCAGCTAGTTGTGATTCAAATGGAAAAAAAACAACAACACCAAATCCATGCATGAGCAGGGGAAAAATGATTGTCTTTCAATTACATGTATTTTTCTTTTGTTGGGGGGGGGGGGGGTAAACTATGGTTTCATTACATGTTACAGGTTTTTAATAATTACTGAATTTCTTTTCTGTTTGTATTGCTGAAAGAAGAAAAAAATATTCTAGTGTGCTTGCACTTCCTTTATACAATGACTGGAAGGCATTCTATGCAATGCATTTTGTTTAGCCTCTGCTATAAAAAGAAAGTGCGAATTGTAATTCTTTAGTTATCAGACAAGTATAATAATGATTAACAATTATTAACAATCTTGTGAAATGAAATTTAAATTTGGGTTTATTGGAATCACTGTGACAAAATACAAAATTTGTATTTCATATTTAATAATAGGTTAACTATTATGTATGTATAAACTGTACTTCAAAAAAACATGTTTATAGACTTGATAAATAATTGTCGATTTTTTTTTCTTCATTCATAACCAGAATATTTATATAAATAAGGATTCACAACTTCAACAAACAACTGAATATTTTTATATAACTTGTTAAATGTCATCAATTTCCAATTTGGTTTTTAGCAGAAAGAAAAAAACAAAAAATCCACTCAGTATTATTCACCCGCTTGTACCTTATTTGGGTTATTTAGAGTTTCGCTCTAATAGAAGACCTCAAAAAAGTGCTCTCCAAATGTCAACATAAGATATGATTGCTTATATCATGTTTGTGCAGAAATATAATTTGATATTTTCGAATCATTGATAATGAAAAAGGTGAGAATGAAAAAAGTGAGAGAGGGGGAAAAGGATACAGAAACATATGAAGGAATTTTATTTAATACTACGATTATATATGGTGTGTTCTCATGAAAGTGAATATACATGTTATGTAAATTTTGATAAAGAAATTATATTATATTTGTATAGCTAATTTGTGTTAAGATACTATTTAAGATCATGATGTGCATAAAACAAGTAAAAAATGGTTGACAATGACAAATGTATTGAAATGCTCCCCCAGATAGACAATTATGTTACTATACATGTAATTTGTTTACTAATATTTGTTATAAAATTGGTAATGTTTTTTGAGGTATTGATTTGCTATTAAGCAGATATTCCACTAAATGTAATGCACATGGTTTGTTTGTTAAAATGTATACATACACAGAGGTGGGGTTGTGTCTTCATTTCAGGAAAATGGACCTTGTGTGTTTACTGGAACTATGCTTGACTCACTGTAAGCACATTCTCTCTCTCTCTCTCCCTTTCCCTCTTTCTTTCTGTCTTTTCTTTTCTTTTATCAAAATCATTTCATTTGTATTTCCCATAAAATAGAGTAACTTTTCTTTAACATGCAGCTTTCATCTTTCTATTGTAAGGGATATTCAGCACGTCTCCAATAAAGATGCATGATACCTATGTCACGAACAGCTCGGTGTTTCACTCAGTCCTATGTGAATATTGTTTACTGAGAGGGGATGTGAGAGAGTTCCAGAGAGAGAGGGGGAGGGGGTGGAAATAATTATAGTTCTAATAGTCATTGAGAAATATTAAGAGAGCAATAGCGGGGGACAGGAGAGAGAAAGTGATGTGGAGATTTGAGAAAAGATAAGAGAAGCAAAGAAAGAATGATATAGATAGATAACGGGGGAGGGGCAAAGATCAGGGCACATCCAAACTTTTAAAGGGGCGGGGCACACACAGAAAATACCTGACAATCAAACAGAAGACAAAATTTAAAAAGATGAATGCTCGGAAACAACTACCCTATTAAACCCATACTTCTGATGAAATAACGCCCAGAGCAATTGTCACAGAAGCAAATGCCGGATCACCGCTTAATTAAAACAATGAACTGATTCTATTATATTCTATTATTGACCATAGACGATCCGCCCTTTTCTTACTGAGCGAATTTTGAAGGTTTGGCGAAACTTTGTCGCCTCCCCCTCCACTGAGCAACTTTTCGAGAAGCTGGCGAGAACAAAAAAAATAGGGTCTACTTTTTGACAAACTTTCATTTGCGTGCCCCCTCTTTTTACTCAATCCTGGATCCGCCCCTGATTCATATTATCAATATTTCATTCTGCCAAGAAAAAACCAACAAATCGGTGAATCCAAAATAAACAGAGTTCAAGAGAAGTCAAATGGATGTCGGGGAAAAAATAACTTGATTAACTAAATAACTATAACCCGCAGTTCATCTTTTCTTTTCCAATCCATCTAACTTTAAGTAGCATAAAAATGTATCTCTCCCCTAAATGTTGGTTACCTCATATAAATCTCTATACTAATTTCAATTACTACATAGGCTACACATTCGTTACACATGCGTTTCATGTCATTTTTATTTAAAAAACATAATTACCTTTCAAGTTTTAGGAATTTTGTTTACGTGTGTCAGTTAATACTACTACAAATCGCGTTATCAGTAATAAAGTACGCATGCGCGAAATGCTAAAATCGCACAGTGTGAGACATGCATCGCAGATCCTGTGGTAGCCTGCGATGGCCTGCGATATCGCTTTGCATCGCATCGCATCGCATCGCAAGTGATCGCTTGAAAAATCGCACAGTGTGAGGCGGGCTTAACACACCTTTCCACGTGTTCGTTTCTTCACGCCGAGCTCGGCGCCGACACGGCTAAGTACTGATATCGCGAACTCAGCTCCACGTAATTTCCAGTCACGCGATTCTATGCTACACTACAGTCAGCCTAGCTTCTACGGTACACTTCATTATCACCGTCAATTGACGGCACTTGGGATTCTTATACCAGTTGTGGTGAGTAGGATATTTGTCTTATGCATTTTTTTTCCCTACATTGGTGACCCCGACGTGATCTCTTTTTGTTTCGCTTTGGATTTGCCACAACCATGGATAGCGTAGAATCTCCAACTCCGAGTCCCGCTACTGATTCGGCGGCTACTCCCGCGGTCACTGCCGTGAGTTTGAAGCTTCCGCCATTTTGGCCGAACGATCCGGCGCTGTGGTTCGCACAGATCGAAGCTCAATTTAGCACACGGGGAATTGTAACTCTAGATACCAAGTTTAGCTACGTGGTGAGCTCGTTACAACCCGAGATAGCACAAGAAGTACGCGACTTCATAATTTCTCCACCTTCTTCTGATAAATACCAGAAGCTCAAATCAGAATTGATTAAGCGGACAAGTGCATCAGAGCAGAAGCGGCTTCATCAATTATTAATTGCTGAAGAACTAGGAGATCGTAAGCCATCCCAGCTTTTGAGGAAGATGCGACTATTACTCGGCGAGTCAAAGTTGGAGGATAACATTCTCAAGCAGTTATTTTTGCAACGAATGCCAGGGAGTGTGAAGGCTATTCTTGCCTCAACACCAGACACCATTTCACTAGAACAGTTGGCAGAACTCGCAGATAAAATTATCGATGTAGCCACTCCTTTGATTGGACACCTTGCTACTCCAGAGCCTTTGCCAGACACTCTTGCAGCAGGAGTTAGTCCCCCTTCTTCAGAGAGTGGGCGTGTCCGCGATGACGTCCAACGTTTGTCTGCTCAAGTAGCCCAACTGACCGCTCAAGTGCAAGCTCTCACCTGCAACCTGGAACGTGGGCGTAGGCCTAAGTCGAGCAGAGACTCACGATCTCGTAGTCGCAGTCGCAGTCGAGATGGGAAGCCACGCACAACTCAAACGCATGCTGGTTCCGAGTGTTGGTATCACTGGCGTCATGGTGAGAAAGCCAAGCACTGCGTACCTCCATGCACTCATCAGAAGCAGGGAAACTAGCGAGCCAGGACCTGCCGACGACAAGTAACCCTGGCAAGTGGAATAATAGTCGTCTTAACTCATCTAGTATTTCAAGTAAGGAAAGTCAGCTGTTTTATGTGACTGATAAGTCTACTGGCACGAGATTCCTTATTGATACTGGTGCCGAAGTTAGTATTATTCCACCAACCTTGACCGATAAACGTCATCATACTAATGCTGGGATTTCACTTCAAGCAGTAAATGAATCAGTGATTACTACATATGGAGAGCGTTCACTAACTTTGGACATTGGTCTTCGTAGGACTTTTCGCTGGATTTTTATTGTTGCCGATCTACGTACGCCTATCATCGGGGCAGATTTTTTGGCAGAGTTTGGTTTGTTGGTGGACGTAAAGCACAGCAAATTGATAGATTGTACTACCAATCTTGCTGTCAATGGAATCTCCGCCAATGTCAGTTCAGACTACGTTCGTCCCATGATTTCAAAGCTGGATGATAGTTGTCGGTTTCACATCCTCCTTCAAGAATATCCTGAGATAACCGGCCGGTCTACCATGAGAAGGATGTGAAGCACACAACGACACATCATATCCTCACTAGTGGCCCGCCTGTCACGGCTCGCCCTCGTCGACTGGACGATAGACGTCTGAAGATAGCTCGTGCCGAGTTTGAACACATGCAAGAGCTTGGGATTGTCAGGCCATCTAGTAGCAATTGGGCTTCACCCCTGCACATGGTGCCCAAGAAGACAGCCGGCGATTGGAGGCCTTGTGGAGATTACCGTTCTTTGAATGCTTCGACAATACCTGGCAGATATCCGATTCCACACTTACAGGATTTTGCTACATCCCTCCAGGGCAAGAAAGTTTTTTCTAAGTTGGACTTGGTTAGGGCGTACCATCAAAATTGACGATTTACTGGTTAGCAGTGCCTCCATGGAAGAACATGAGCATCATCTTCGTCAGCTTTTTGATCGCCTTTCTCAGTACGGAATCGTGATTAACCCAACCAAGTGTGTGTTTGGAGTACCTTCACTGACTTTCTTAGGACATGTTGTAGATGAGAACGGATTACGTCCATTACCAGATCGAGTGGAAGCAATCTTGAATTTATCTCCACCCACTTCTCTCCGCAAGCTTCGTGAAATGCTTGGACTGATCAACTTTTATCGCAGATTTATTCCGCGATGTGCAGACATTCTACAGCCACTAACTGATCTTCTAGCCGGCAGGAAGAAGAAGAATCAGCCAATCGAGCTTGTTGATACTGAACTGAAAGCCTTCAATGAGATTAAGTCTGCATTATCTCGTGCAACCCTTCTAACACATCCATGCACGGATGTTCCACTGTGTCTGCACACTGATGCCTCAGACTCTTCTCGAAGAGACTTCGCGGTGCTGAGACGAGATATAGTACATTCGGAAGAGAGTTACTAGCGATATATCTCGCCATTCAACATTTCCGCCACTTTTTAGAAGGAAGACAATTTCATGTGTATACGGATCACAAGCCACTTGTGTATGCTCTCCGATCAAAGCCAGATCGACATTCACCGAGGGAAATTCGTCATCTTGACTTTATTTCTCAGTTTACCACAGACTTGCGTCACGTTAGTGGTAAAGAGAACACTGTAGCAGACGTTCTTTCTCGCCCTCAAATGGACTCTCTACATACAGTCCCATTAATTGACTTTGTTGAGATAGCAAAAGCACAACAGGATGATGGCGATCTAAAAGAGCTACGCAAGGGGAACTCATCTTTTCAGTTATCTGATGTACCTCTGCCTTCATCTGAAGGCACAATCATTTGTGACATATCTACAGGCAACTCGCGTCCTTATGTTCCTGGACATTTTCGTCGAGCTGTTTTTGATGCCTTACATAACTTGTCACATCCTGGTATACGTGCCTCGCAGCATCTCGTAACTCAACGATTCTTTTGGCCTGGCATGAATCGCGATGTACGTCAGTGGAGTAGGTCGTGTTTATCATGTCAACGTTCTAAAGTGCATCGACACAACATTTCTCCATTGGGGAACTTTTCGACTCCTGATGCAAGGTTTGATCATGTACACATTGACATTGTTGGACCTCTAACTCCTTCGGAAGGTCACACTTATCTTTTAACTGTCATTGATCGTTTCACTCGTTGGCCAGAAGCTATATCCATTCCGAACGTCACAGCTGACACTGTCGCCAAAGCATTTGTTTCGAGATGGATATCTATCTTTGGCGCACCATCCATTATTACGACTGATCGTGGACGCCAGTTTGAAAGTGCGTTATTTCAATCGTTAGGACGATTACTTGGCAGTAAACGCACTAGGACTACAGCTTATCATCCTGCCTCGAATGGCCTTGTGGAACGGTTTCATAGGCAACTGAAAGCTGCTCTCAAGTCAAAAGATAATCCCAATTCCTGGACAATCTCCCTACCGCTAGTTCTGTTAGGCATACGAACTGCAATCAAGGCAGACTTGAAATGTACTACTGCAGAATTGGTATTTGGAACTACTCTACGATTGCCAGGTGAATTTGTAGCACCCATCACTGAGGACGCCGATCTTGACCCCAGCAGTTATGTGGACAAATTACGGCGGCTGATGAGAGAGTTACGTCCAGCTCCTACTAGAGCTCAGCAGCAACGTGCATCTTACCTGCAGAATGATTTGTCTACATGCACACACGTTTTCGTACGGGATGACACTGTCAGAGCTCCCCTGCAAGCGCCATACAAAGGACCTTTTTTAGTCATTGAGCGAAAGGACAAGCATTTTGTATTGGACGTTAAAGGAAAGCGTGACACTGTGAGCATAGATCGTTTAAAAGTTGCATATCCTGATACTTCAGATACTCTTGTAAATAAGCCATCCCCCATTCCACCTAGCAGATCTTCAACGCGTAACCTAGAGCCTCCATGTAGTGCACCACAGGCACAAACTGAACCGCGGAGAACTCGTTCAGGTAGGCAAGTACATTGGCCTGCCCGTTACGTACAGATGTTGATGCCAGGTTGAAGGAAATATTTTGTGTTTTGGAGTATTCATCTTGTATTCGATCGCAGTAGCTACAGGTAACCTACAGCGATCTAGAGGGGGATTATATAGGATCATGCACTTTTCTTGTTGTAATCTACATGTAATTAGTTTGTTTACGTCTCCGAGCGATCAGTGACCAATCCGTTGGCTTATGCTAATTTTCGGACATGATTTTGGACGCACGAAAAAGCACCGAGAAAAAGCTTTGGACACTTGTGGTTTAGTTTTCTTCACGCGACGTCACCTTTATCGCTCGCTCGAGACATCAGAGTGGTATCATTGGTTTTCTTCGTTGATTACGATTAACATCCTAGATCTTTGGAATTATCAATTATGTGTGCTTTTACATCGCAAGGAGTGATGGAATATCTTTTGGGGAAATGTGCAATATTATGAGCGTTTTCTAACACACCTTTCCACGTGTTCGTTTCTTCACGCCGAGCTCGGCGCCGACACGGCTAAGTACAGATATCGCGAACTCAGCTCCACGTAATTTCCAGTGACGCGATTCTATGCTACACTACAGTCAGCCTAGCTTCTACGGTACACTTCATTATCACCGTCAATTGACTGCACTTGGGATTCTTATACCAGTTGTGGTGAGTAGGATATTTGTCTTATGCATTTTTTTTTCCTACAAGGGTTTAATATATACATGTATGTATATATATATATATATATATAATTATAATATAATATAATTTCACATGAAGTACAGCTACATGTCTCGGTATTCAGATTTCCCCAAAGGTTCCTGATTATAAATTACAGAAATTTGTTTTAGACATCACAAAAAGTAAGTTCCGCCTAAAACAAATTTCTGTAATTTATAATCAGGAACCTTTGGGGAAATCTGAATACCGAGACATGTAGCTGTACTTCATGTGAAATTTAGGGGAAAACATTTAGTCACGCTTCATTAACCACGCCCTAAAGGGAAAAAGGCCACTTTTTAAACTTCACAAGCACAATGTCATACTTGACTCAATGCTATCGGAACATATTTCAAACTTTCGGCATCACAAGGCATGCAACAAATGCTTTATGTCCTTCCTAACATGCCAAATGACTTGTGCGCAAAATTTCACTGTTGAGTGAGCACAGGGTAAAAATTGCCAAAACTGCAGTTTTGGGATCTTTCCCGTGGTAAATTTTATGCAACTGAATTCATGTTCTGGAAAGGTGTTTTCGTCTTTTGCAAACAATATGCATTAATTCAAGGTTGAATGAGCACATAATAAAAACAAAAAATTACCATATTAAAATTAGGCAGTATTGCCTTGATTTTGTGCAATAAAAATCATTTGAATAACATGTATTCATTACGTTTTTGACCGGTGTACATGTATCAATGATCCTATGGCATTTCATTCAAAATTTTACGCTTAAATGAGCACGTGGGGCTGGAAAAGCCCTTTTACCGCTAATGGACTAAAATTAAATGCTTCCTTTAGTTAACTATCACAAGTCTTCTTGGGGGTTGATTTTATTTTGATAAATATTCCGATGTGTTACGCTTCAGTGAGCACAAGAGCTGAGCAAATTATGCAAATGAGAAGTTTAGGGCTTTAATCCGCTTCGATCTTGCTTTTGGATATTAATTGGGCGTTAAGTTCCTGCTTATTGGTGACCTCCTGAAGATATGTCGACAATTCCATGCAAATGTAAAGGTAGAAAGAACACAAATCATCAATGAAAAAATGTCAAATTTCACTTCTGTTAAATATGAGTCAGCGCAATTTTTCTTGTACACCTTATGAAACAAAAATTTTCATTCACTTATGATAAAATTCAACAGAAAGAAAAAGGGTCGTTCTTTTGCATTATTGCAAGCAGTTTCGACTGAATTTTATTGAATTTTATCGTAATTAGGTGATTTAAGATTTATGTTTTATAAGTTTTATATATACATGTATATATATATATATATATATATATATATATACGTTTTGTTACGTCATTCTTTATATTCTCTATTAGCTTTCTCCACCATGGCTGTGCCATCGCTTTTGCGCCCTTTTTGTTGATACTAATAACTTTTCATCATTTCCTGATGAAGGCCTACGGCCAATTTGAAAAAAAATCTGAGTTTAGCGGAATTTTTAATTACTTGTCTACTACTCATCTCTACATTTACAATTCCGAAGCAGAACTTATATTTTGTTATTCTGTATATATATATGTGATCAGGCACCACAAAACCACCAAAAAGTCACACTGTGTGATTTCCAGTTATAGAGCTCAATGTGTTTTTGGATGGCCTGGTCAATTCTAAGTGATCTAAAAATTTGGAGGCATCAAACAATCTAACAGTGGTATTTTAACATTTTTTTATTAGACTTACGTGAGTCTTCTCTGGATTACTTTTCTTTTTTACGACCCTGAATACTTGTCTCATTTTGATCTCCCATAACTTTTAAACAAAGTAGGTTTTTGCATTGAACTTGTGCATTATAATGAACAGGATATGCGTTATTATTATGCCAAGTTTTAGGACAATCTAATAATCCCTTCATAGAAATTTTTATTGATTTCTAATCCTCCATTTGTTACCTTATCACAACACCTTGCAAGTCAGAGTGCTTCAATAGACTGCAAACTTTAAACCCTTATTTCTCAGAAGTAACATTCTGAGGGACTGTGCATTCTAGTCTTTGTACAGTGAGTTAGGAACAACCAATGCTAATGAGTTAAATTGTCATTTTAAAGCTGAGAATTTCCTCTTTCAGAATCAGACCTTAACTAAAAATTCATATCTAGCGACTTTTTGGTGGTTTTGTGGTGCCTGGTCACATACATATATATATATCTATATATAGTGCGTCCGAGAAAAAAAGTTAACAGTTGAAACAAGTCTCCCCAAATATATGTTTCAAAATATTTTAGGGAAATTTTCATACCTATAGCTTATGGTCTTTTCTATCAAATGACACTAAAATATCGATCAATGTTCTACCCTTGAGTGAGCAAAAGCCAATTTTGTAAAAGGGTGCAAAGTCCAGACTTGACAAGAATTGATATTGGCTCTGGCTGGTTGGTTTCAGACAAGCTGAGAGTCATGTTAAGGCTTAGAAATTCCATATTCTGGTCAATAAAAAGTGATTCATGAAATTACAGGCTTTGTTCTCTGTATATCCTTACACATCCCATCAACATCTTATGCCTAAGTGAGCAATTAACTACATTGTTGAGTGTTTAAAAACGTTACTTTTGGTGAGTCTTTTAATTTCACCTTGCTTGGCCACTCAACCATAAATTTTTGATGGGATATATCAGGACGTACCAGTGAACAAAGTCTGTTCTTCAATAAATTGTCTTTTAAAGGGGAGTGTACGAGAGTGTATGTTGCCGTCTGTGCAGGCTGTGATTGGGGCAGAATTCCAGGGCATCTCGCTATGAGATTTTAGTTCGCTTGATTGAGTGAATTTTGTTGGTTGAAGGTATTTCAACTGGGTTAACCTTGTCAGGTTGCCGTGTTTGTTGGTTGCGGTTTGTCAACAGGGTTGACCAGAGTTAGGTTGACAGGAATTTAGGTTGAAGGTTTATTCAACTGGGGTAATCGAGTCAGATTACAAGCTTTGTAGGTCGAGGTTAAATCGGCTGGATCGACCGGATCGGGTTGTCGGATTTTACGGTTGATTGTTTCAACTGGGGTAACCGAGTCAGGTTATCTGATTTTGTTTGGCTAAGAATTTGTAGAGTTTCTTTAGCTGTTTCTATTCTTTTCAGCGTTGAGGATTAGGGGTCTGTCTTGGCCATGGCGGATTTTTCATGGGAAAAATTTGTGGAATCTCCCACGGTAGAGGAATTGCTGGTCTTGAAGAAGGCTGATCTATTGCAGGTAGCCAATCATTACCAGGTTGCTGAGGTAAAGAGCAACTGGCGTAAAGTTGAGATACTGACAGCTATTATTCAGTGGTTGGTGGAGGAGGCAGATGTTCTCCAATTTGATGCTTTGAATAGCGTACCTGGTGCGTCCAAGGGAAAGGAAAACGCAGAAGAGAAATTGCGGTTAAAAGAGCTAGAGCTAGAGATAGCAAAAGTCGAACTGGAGAGAGAGCAAGTAGTTCTAAAGAGAGAAAGAGCGAGTGCTGAAGAGAGAGAAGAGATTAGGCAGGCTCAGACTGATTTCGATGTAGCTCGGCACGTACGGATGGTTCCGGCGTTTGAGGAGGATGAAGTAGAGAAATATTTTCTGCACTTTGAGAAGGTGGCTGTTAGTTTGAATTGGCCACGGGAGAAATGGTCACACCTGCTACAATCTCAGTTGAAGGGTAAAGCTCGAGATGCTTATTCGGCTTTGTCCGTTGAAGAAGCGGGTCAGTATGACACAGTAAAAGATGCTGTATTGCATGCTTATGAGTTAGTACCAGAAGCGTACCGACAACAATTTCGGAAATCGCGAAAAGATGAGTCACAGACACATCTAGAATTTGCTAGGCGCAAGGAACAGTTGTTCGATAGATGGAGTTCTTCGCTCCATGTCAAGAACTTTGCGGATCTTCGAGAAATCATACTTCTTGAAGAGTTCAAAAGAAGTGTTCACATTGATGTTCGATTGTATTTAGAAAACGCAGCGAATAGGAACACTTAGTGAAGCAGCCCGTGTTGCTGATGATTTTGTGCTGACACACAGAACCACAATGTTTCTAGTGAAACAAAGAAAACTGGAAAGTGGAACAAAAACAAGAAAAATGGTTCAGCACATGTCAACGATGAAGTCAAATCACAGTCTAAGGAAGAACAGGGAAAAGCTAGTGAAAAGAAATGCTTTGCATGTAAAAAGGTTGGGCACTTTAAGGCGAAGTGTCCTACACTTCGAGCGAAGTCAAGTGAAGCTAGCGCACATCCAAATGCATTTGTGAAAAATTTGTCAGATTCACAGCGTAGGATTGAACCGGTAGACTTCGAGAAAGTGAAAAAGCAGTATGAGCCATTTGTATCTGTAGGATTTGTGTCCTTCTCTGAGAGTGATGAGGCTAGGAGAGTGAAAGTGTTGAGAGATACTGGTTCTTCTCAGTCCATGATTTTGGAAAGTGTTTTACCCTTTGGTGAGACTCCTTCTGTTGGTGCAAGTGTGTTGCTCAAGGGCATTGGAGATGGTTTTGTGGAAGCCCCCCTTCATGAGGTAGACTTGAATTCAGGCCTTGTTTCTGGTGTTGTGAAGATGGCCGTTAGACCATCACTTCCTATCGAGGATGTGTCCATCATATTAGGCAATGATCTTGCTGGTGAGAAAGTCAGGTCATGTCCAGTAGTGAGTTCACGTCCTTGTGACTGTAGTGAGACAGATCAGTTGGTTGCAGAATTTCCCTCTGTGTTCCCGTCGTGTGCTGTAACTCGTTCAATGGCAAAGAGAGTAGAGTCTGAGAAGGAATCTAGTGAGATAGATGTTGACTTGGAAGATTCTTTCTTTTGTCGTTTGGTTGAGGGTGAGTCCAAATCAAATGAGGATGAGAGTGCACGAGAGACGCATGGTGAAGGAAGTAATCAGATGTCTGAACCAATTTTGTCTAAGAGAAAGTTGCAAGAGAAGCAACAAAAAGATCCTCAGTTGATTTCTTTGGGTGAGAGAGCTGTTTCTGAGGAGGCATTGACTGTGCCTGTTTGTTATTACAAGAAAGCAGGTGTGCTCATGAGAAAGTGGAGGCCACCAGATGTTCCTGCAGATGAAGTGTGGAAAGAAGTCCACCAGATTGTAGTCCCTTTTACATACAGGCAGGACAGAATTAGCCTTGCTCATGAAGCTCCACTTGCAGGTCACTTAGGAGTTCACAAAACTCAGGAGAAAATTCTTTCTCATTTCTTCTGGCCTGGTCTGCAAAAGGATGTTGCGTATTTTTGCAGAAGCTGCCATGTGTGTCAGGTTGTAGGCAAACCAAACCAGAAAATACCGGCAGCACCGCTGAAGCCAATACCGGCCTTCGATGAGCCGTTTTCTAGGATTATAGTGGATTGCGTAGGTCCTCTTCCAACGACAAAGGCAGGCAATGAATACTTATTGACAATCATGTGCGCTGCGACAAGGTATACCGAAGCGATACCACTTAGGCGCATTACAGCTGTGACGAGGGACGAGTTGTAAAATGGAAGTCGAAGAGGAAGAATAGAGTTTTTCTAAACCTACGACCACGACTTCGCCTCGTTCTTTTGTACCTTGTTCATCGGCTGGATGATGGTGATGATGGTGTGAGCAGGACCCGTAACAAAATGGGGGCTTGTCCGGAGGCACTATGAAGGCCTCCGGTGAATAGACAAAGGTGAAACATTAGGTACTTTTGGTCGCCCTGAAACGCTAAGATGATAGCGCGCTCGTGTTTCGAGTCATATGCATGCGTGCATTGCGTTGTAGTGTAGGCTTGTCGTCGAAGCCTGTGCGAAGACACCGCGGGGTTTGCGTATGTTGATTGTTGGTGGTCGCTGACCAGGTTGTGCGGTTGCACGGGTTTGCACAGGTTTAATGTGTTTGAACCAGAGTCTTGCTGATTATGTTTCGGTGTTTTACAATTGTTAAAACTTTATGTTGGGCTTTTAGTCTGTGCATGCTGGTGTTCTAGCCTTTTGCTGGTGCTTTATGGTGATAAACATTGAGACGGGGTATGAGCTCAATGTGGGGTTGTCTCATAAGCATTCAGTTGACGTGTGGTATAGCACGTTGTGTTGTGTGCAGTGCGGTGTATACGAGAGTGTATGTTGCCGTCTGTGCAGGCTGTGATTGGGGCAGAATTCCAGGGCATCTCGCTATGAGATTTTAGTTCGCTTGATTGAGTGAATTTCGACGTCCATTTTACAACTCGTCCAACATCAACTCGTCACACAGCGAAACATGTAACCAAGTCATTAGTGAAATTCTTCACTACTGTAGGACTACCAAAGACTGTACAGTCTGATCAAGGATCAAACTTTATGTCTAAGGTGTTCAAACAGGTGTTACAGCAGTTAGGGATTGAGCATGTAACTTCGAGTGCATATCATCCAGAGTCTCAGGGAGCATTGGAGAGGTTTCACCAAACCCTCAAGAACATGCTGAAGACTTATTGTCTTGAGACAGAGAAGGACTGGGATGAGGGAGTCCCATTGTTACTCTTTGCTATGAGGGAGTCTTTAGGTTTCAGCCCTTTTGAGTTATGGACATGAAGTCCGTGGACCCCTCAAGTTGTTGAAAGAAAGGTTGTTGTCGGACGATGAAGACATGAATTTGTTGGACTACGTTTCTACTCTCCGCGAAAGATTGAATCGCGCTTGTGAGGTTGCTAGACAGAATCTGTCTGACTCTCAGGAGAGGATGAAGTCCTGGTATGACAGAAAATCCAAGGAAAGGAACTTCAAGGAAGGTGATGAAGTCTTGGTGTTGTTGCCCTTGGTTGGTCATTTTCTCCAGGCTAGATTTTCTGGACCGTATGTCATTGCTAAGAGAATTGGTGATGTTAACTATGTCGTAAAAACTCCGGATAGGCAGAAGAAAAGGCGTGTATGTCATGTGAATATGCTGAAGACGTACATTCGGAGAGGTGATGAAGAGAAAGCACAACCAGTGTTGGGTGCTGTAGAATCTAATCCAAAGAGTGAAGAAGAAGAAATGTGCAAGATTGAAAGAGAGGAACCATGTGTGAAATTGAAAAATTCAGAGGTTCTAGCACATATTGATGACAAACTAACCCACTTGTCTGAGAAGGAGAGGAAGGATGTGAAAGAGTTTTTGAATGAGTATCCTCAATTGTTTGCAGATGTCCCCTCTTGAACAGATGCTGTTGAGCATGATGTTGATGTGGGAGATACTACCCCAATCAAACAGGCACCATATCGGGCCAACCCAACAAAGATGAAAAGTCTTGAGAAAGAAATAGAGTATATGCCGCAGAATGGCATTACTGAGCCAAGTAGTAGTGCATGGTCTTCTCCATGTATCCTGGTTCCAAAACCAGATAGATCATATCGTTTCTGTACCGATTACAGAAAAGTCAATGCGTGTACCAAATTCATTCCCCATTCCGCGCGTAGATGATTGTATTGACCGTATAGGCAAAGCAAAGTATGTGAGCAAATTCCATCTGCTGAAAGGTTATTGGCAGATCCCCTTGACCAAGAGAGCGCAAGAGATTTCCGCATTTGCTACACCGCAAGGCCTATTTCATTACACCGTGATGCCTTTCGGCATGAAAAACGCGCCGGCTACATTCCAAAGACTCGTGAATAGTCTTGTTTCAAGTCTTGAAGGCTGTGAAGCTTATATTGATGACTTAGTTGTGTATAGTGAAGATTGGGATGTTCATGTACAGAGAATCAGAGAGTTGTTCAGAAGGTTGGCTGCTGCCAAAATGACAGTGAATCTGGCAAAGAGTGAGTTTGGCGGTGCTAGTGTTTCCTGGGTCATGTTGTTGGCTCTGGTCACGTTCGACCACTCTCTGCGAAGTTGGAAGCAATTCTGGCTTTCCCCGACTCCAACCAACCGGAAGGAACTGATGCGGTTTCTGGGCATGGCAGGCTACTATAGACGGTTCTGCCATAACTTCTCTGATGTCGTGGCTCCGCTAACCAATCTACTACGCAAAGAAGTGAAGTTCGTCTGGTCCAGTGACTGTAAGAGTGCTTTCGACCAGGTGAAAGCTCTCTTATCTACCAATCCTGTGTTGATGGCTCCAGACTTCAACCAGCCATTCAGCCTGATGGCGGATGCTAGTGATGTTGGCGCTGGTGCTGTGCTAACTCAGAAGGACGCAGAAGGAGTCAACAGACCTATATCTTTCTTTTCTAAGAAGTTTTCCACTAGTCAGAAGAACTATTCGACTGTTGAGAAAGAGACTCTATCAATGATCCTAGCACTTGAACATTTCAGCGTGTATGTTCATGGATCGCAGTACCCAGTCAGAGTATTGACGGATCATAACCCACCGACATTTCTTAGTAAAATGAAACACAAAAAACAGAGATTGACACGTTGGAGCTTGTTGCTGCAAGAGTATAACTTGGACATTGAGCACATTGCAGGAAAGAACAATGTTATTGCAGATGCTCTATCTCGTGTGTGACCTTGAACTTAATCTCTGTGAAATTACATGGAAAGTGGTCTTACCTTATGTGAGATACTTCGTGAACATTTGAGCAGTTTATTGATATGAACTGGAATTCAATGTGGAGAAGAAAAAACAGAAGTTTGAACTTGATAATCCGAGACTGACTGGACTCAGTGAAGCAAGTTTCTTCTTGTGTTTGCTTTTTTCGGAGTTTTTTGATATATTGCATATCTTTATGTATTTCTGAAAGTGAAATGATTAGTATTTTCTGTTGTGAAGAGTTTAACATGCATGACAACATTCTGGTGTTAAATTCCCTTTTCAATTTTACAAAAGAAACAAAAAACAAAAGAGAAAAGTTTCATTGAAAAAATGTTGTTTGTTGACAATTGTATTATTGGAACCAAAGAGAAAAGGTATTCTCTTGCATTTTGGTCCCTTGAAGATGAAAGATAAATGTCATTGTTATGAAAATGCATAACATTGCATTAACAGTGAAAAATTTTACCACATCGTTATATTTTGAAGATATGTTGTTTCATCTTTGAGACAGATATATTATTGCTGAAAGTTGTTTATTAATTTCATTGGAAGAAAACTAATTTACATCTTTGCGAAAGCTATTTTTGTTGACTTGCCAAGAAGCAATTACATGACAGAGATGACTCATTTCATGTATTATAACATGTCAGTGATTTTAACATGTTTTGTTGTTTGTTGAGAAACAATTTCTTAATTAATTTTAAATAGAAGAAATTGGATAAATACAACTTCTGATTTATGCACACATTAAGTGATAAATGTAAAGGTGCAGGATATTGGAAGAATTTTTGTGTTGAAACTTATGAAAGTTATTATTCTCATCTTACATATGAATGCCATAACCACTAGACAAACTTGAGTTCAGTATACAAGCTGTGATACCATCTGTATGTTGGTACTACCCAGATTTTCGTGAGTTAAATTGTTTTCTCAGAATTCTAACCTTATGTGAGGGTACAGATAGTTTTCATATTTATCAGCATTTGATGATTGGTGTATTTTTGACAGTGTCAGAAACAAAAATGACATTGCAGCTAAAAGCAGCGCAGCATAGCCAATTTCATAAAATAATTCATGTTTTGTGATGATATATTTTGTTGGACAAAATTCATCCTTTGTCATTTTTATGAGACACTGATGTACTCCTTTGTGTATATTATTTACAATGTACATGTGAAGATGTTTAACATGTTTGTTTGCATCACAGAGAATTATGAGCAATTTACTGCAGTTGCATATCAAATTGATTGCTTGTTTATGTCTCTTGGCAAATGAATATGTTTTTATATTAGTTGTAAGCCAAGAAATTGTGTTTATGCTATGTTTTACAAGAACACAATTCGTGCATTTATAATGAGCTTGTGCTATTTTTAGGTACCAACAAATCGATCCAGACTAAGTGACTCGATACTAGTTTTTCGCAGTATGACAGTATTACTGTATATGTATTATGAAAGAAGGCATTTTATTTTTCATGTACGATATCGATAGGGATGATTTAATTATGTACATACTTCCTTCGTTACACTCATAAGTATGTTTTTATGGAGGGGAGTGTGACGAGGGACGAGTTGATGTTGGACGAGTTGTAAAATGGACGTCGAAGAGGAAGAATAGAGTTTTTCTAAACCGACGACCACGACTTCGCCTCGTTCTTTTGTACCTTGTTCATCGGCTGGATGACGGTAATGATGGTGTGAGCAGGACCCGTAACAACCTGCTTTGAGGTAATGAAGTTCAAAAGTCAGAATGCGCGTTGTATAAATTATGTTCTGCTCTGCCAGGCAAGACCAAGAAATCGATTTCTCGTTAGCAAAACCGGAGAATTTAAAACGAAATCTATAAATTTCCAATTTTAAAATAAATGTATACACCTGTTTTTCCATCATATATGGGGCTTTTTTATAATGAATAGAAGCAATTTAGCTCGTGGATTAAAAATATCTTCCTGACCGGAACGGTCTCCAATGGTTCATGTACAACTCCATGTCATCAAGAAAATGGCAGCCCCCTTGAAGTGTTAGCAGATGATACCGTGTGCCAGAATGTCTTGATTTAAACCCTTTTCTGATATTTTATTACTAAAGTGATACAGGTCAATGATCAAGAATATATTACACCTTTGAACATAAGTACATTTATATTCTAGAGTGTTAATTCTCCTTTAATGATCAGAATATACAATTTCTAAGCCTTTCCATGACTCTCAACTTTGCTGATACCAACAAGAACATAAACAAACATTTGTTTGGCTTTTGTATGGCTTTTGCACCCACTTAAAAAGGAGTTTTTGCTCACTAAAGCGTAAAATATTGTGAGATATTTTGGTGTCATTTGACAGAAGAGACCCTAAGCTTTCCACTGGTATGAGAATTTCCTGAAAATATTTTGAAATATTTAATTGGGGAGACTTTTTAAACTGTCAATTTTAAACGGTTCTCAAGTTGATTGATACCAGCCAGAACAAATACCAATTCTTGTCAAACCTGAATTTTGCACCCTTTCACAAAAGTGGTTTCTTATCACTAAGCGAAATAACTGGTCAGAATGTTTTAGTGTTATAGGAGAGACCCTAAGCTATCAACAATCAACATGAATGAAAATCTATTGAAATTTTTTTTTTTTGGGAGACTTTTTCCGACTGTTTACTTTTTTGGGGACGCATTGTGTGTGTGTGTGTATATATATATATATATATATATATATATATATATATATATATTCCACCTGAAGAATAAACGAAAGCGCTTGTGGAAAATCATCTCTGCTCGCTCTGTGTATTTTCTCTCCGTGTTACCTATTTATTATATATATATATATATATATCGAATAAATTTTCATTATTTCCTGATGAAGGCCTATGGCCGAAAATTCGATTTTTTTTCATCGTATACGGACTTTTCATTCCTATTTTGTCTATAACTTTGCAAGTCCGAAGCAGAACTATATATTTTTTTAACTATATATATAAATAGGTCTATGGTGAGAAATTAATTGGATGAGAAAAATAATTTGTGTAGCTACAGATGTAAATTGTTCCTTCTCACTACCTTCCTCTGTGCAAAAACGTAAAGGTTGAAACCGTCTCCATCCGTCTCCATCGGGAATCGAATACAATCAGCCTTTCCAACCCATCTGGAGACTATTAAATAATAATAGTATTATAGAAGTGCAAGCTTACCAGACGCATCCCAAATGGTGAGTTGAATTTGGAATCCACGTCCCTCATAGTAGGAGTCTGCGTCAAATTCGATGAACAAATCTTCCCCTTGGATGAAGAGGTCGTTCGGAAAACTGCTGTAGTAACCGTCAAAATAGGCAATGTCCTGCCCTGTTGAATTATCTGGATCCCAGTCTTGCCCGATCCTTAAAACATCACCAGATCTAAGGTAAGTGTACCCAAATGATAGTTTGTACACGATGTCCATTTCACTCGCAGACTGGAACCTCCAGAGTATGTAGGCATTTTGATGGTAGTTATTGGGATAGTTGTGAGATGAAAGCTGAATGTTGGAATCCACACCCACGTTGAAGACTTGAATGACGATGAAACAGGAGAAGAGAGGGCAAAATTACGACATGCTTCAAGCTCGTACAAGCTTTTTTAGGGAGGAGGGTTCGCACATTTAATAGGAAAAAAATACATATGTGCGCGAAGCGCGAAGTTCCTTGCAGCCGGGGTCCAGCTCAGGGGTTTCAAATGCTCTCTGGTGCAAACTCTGCCTTACTTCAGAGCATTTTACCCCTCTGACCAATACATCACAATTAATTTTAATAGAGACCGACTCGCATATGACTGTAGTTCCATCACTTTATTGGATATAAAAGTCGAAAAAAGAAAAAAATATACTAGTTAATATTACTCTATTACTTAGAGTCTACCGTAAGTAAAAGACAGGGGCGTCGCTAGAACTTTTTGAATAGGGGTATGACACCCAATTTTGCCGACAAAAATGCTGCACCGTAATCCCCCCACACAAAAAATAAAAGAAAATCGCAGATGTAGGGATCTTGATCATACGGGCTCATCTTTCGCAAGGAGGGGCCTGACGCCTTTTGCCCGAATATCAACTTTTTTCAATTTATAGATGTTTTTTATATATTATATTATTTTATAAATTTTTTATAAATTAAAAAAAATATAAATTTTCGTAATCAAAATGTACAGAAGTAACATACAGAAGTTACATAATTATCTGGGAACCTCGCTACCCGAATATAAAGTGGTGGTTACCCTTTTGTGGCACAACCGAACTTTGAAACAATGGCGTTTATATATTACACCACACGAAAGCGATTTTTTTTTTCTTTCAATATTTGCAAATTTTCTTAGCTCTATTCAACCACAAAAATGATTTTTTTCTAAACCCTTTTTTTCCTAAGGGGGGGGGGGGGGGGGGGGGGGGTTCGCACGCACCCCGCGAGCCCGTAGTGTATACGGTACTGTGCTTCATACATTTAATGAATCGAAATTACTTGTAAGTAAAACAAACACAAAAGAAAAAGAAATATTTCTAACAAGACATAACATATTTGCTCTACTACTGCAATATTCAGACAAGCAAATGTCAGTGAGGGAATTAGTTAAGCGATAGGTATTGTATAACATTTTCTGTCTCTAATATCCTACGACACTCTGCCCCAATATTATCATTCTTCAGACCAATCTTTGTGATGAATGAATTTTACATTCTGGTCCGTACATAGCCCATGTAATATTTATGTTGTTTTTATTTCCGTATAATAAAATCCGATAAAATAAATACAGAGTAAATATAAACATGAAAAGAAATACGGCCGGTAGCCCATTATCAGCTGCAACTATAATTGTTGCTGCTGGTCTTCCATGGGGCCAGTTAATTAATTTATGTGAGTAGTTTAGTGATATAATTCTTGCACCATTCCGTGTCATGTCCATGTTTATCCTTCCTTTCTTCAAAATTAATAAATAATAATAATGGTGGCTTCTTGTATATACACTGAAGCTCCTGTAAGTCATGCCGTGACGCTCCTGGTGCCTCAACATTATTACCCGGCCATATACAGCCGAGCGGCAAAATATGCATCAGCAAAGTATTTTACACTTCGATGGAGAGTGGCAAATGTGGATTAATGTCCGGGTTGGGATCGGAACCCTCAACCTATCGATTGAAGGTCCGGTGAAAAAAAAAACAACCACACCATGACACCTCCACCAAGAAGGCAGAGATGCGGTAGTGGCAATTAACTTGACATATAGTGAAGATTACTGAAGTGTACCTGTTTCGCATGTATTGATTTTTATTATCCTTAAAATATGCGCTCTTGGCACTTAGTACTCATGGCCTTAAAAATGTAATATTTAAGAGACGTAGGACTGAATGAAAACACTCACTGCATTCGGATTCGTCACTTCCATCTATGCAGTTTGGCTTGTAGTCACAGACTAATGTTTTATTCGGGATGGCACTCCCATCGTTGCAACCATAGAAGCCTTTAGAATTAGAATAAGAAGAAAAATATTATTTCAGCAGGTCACACTGAAAGAAATACAAACATGATAAGAATAAATGTATCATACAAATTGTTAAGATGATCATACATGCTTCTTTACGTCAACTACAAATTTCTGAGCCTAGACAGATGCAAGGGTGTCAAAGCTTGCTGCCCCGGGAGTTTTGGTACACTCTACTGAGAATTAAAATTCCCAGTTCAGTTGAATTCATTTTATTCCACTTTGAGCAAACATACAATATATATAACAGTTTCAATAATTTAATAAACATAGGCACACTGACAAGTTTTGTTTACTATATTCAAAATAATATAATGTAATGTACACCAGAACAAATGGTTCAAGAAAAAAAGGTGATTGTTATAAAACAGCCATTTTTGTAGAAATAAAACATGTAGGATGGAGGGTTGTGTGTGTCCCCGACACTTAACAAAAATATTCTGTCACGTTTACCGTTGAATTTCACACAGAGCATGCATCACAGTACAATAATTTCTGTGAATATTTGCCAATTAGAATAATGTCAACATTATCTTTTGAAAGAGGGATTAAATCTAGAAGGGAAACGTGTTCTGTTTGTTTCTGTTTGAAATTCACCTGTCCACATATCCAACCTGTTCAGACACAGTCATGTGGGTATACATGTACACATTTCAAAAAAAGTTAGAGGGATAAAGAACGAAGCAAAAGGAAGAGAAGCAAATAACGATGGGCAGGCATGAACACAGAATGTATGAAAACATTGTCCCTTTTATAGCTTTATTGCTGTTTATAATGAGGTTTGCGAATAAACTGCCAGTTTAATGGTGCAGTCAGTGCATTTTCAAGTGGTGCAAATATCACTGAGGAGAACATAATGGTGGCTATCACATCCATATTTTCCTTGTATAATTTTCAGCACCGTCTAATAATCATTTCGTTGAAGGAATTTCTGTGAACAAGAAAGAATGCATATCCAAGTATGGATAATTGTATTTTCTTCAGTCGTATGTTGGTCTTTTGAAAATGAAAATATTGATACTCTGTGGCAACGAAGATTGCTATAAAATCAAAATGTATCGTGATTACCGGTTCCGTCCAACACGCTCAGGTGAATGAAGAATCCCTGTCGTTCAGAGAAATGGCTGGCTTCAAATTCAACAAACATATCACCTCCTTGGATGTAGATGTTGCTTGGGTAACCGCTGTTGTAACTTCCAAAATAAAGAAGGTCCTGCCCAGAAGAATTTGTTGAGTCGCCACGCCCAATTCTCAAACTGTCCCCAGATCCAAGGTAGACAAACTCAAATACAAGTTGATACACGATGTCTGTGGCATCTGTACCACTATGCTTGAACTTCCAGAGCATGAAGGCATTTGGCGGATAGATATTTGGATAGTTGTGAGATGCGAGATGTATGGAAGATCCCACAGCTAAGTCAATATCTTGATTAGGGAATAAGCATGAGAATAACGAAAAATTATATCAATATGTACATAAATATCAGCCGAATGGGTAACAGTCACATTTTTTTACAATACTTTGAATTGGCGCATTAGCCTGGAACAGTGATTCTTTTCCTCTTGCGCAATTGCCTGTTCAGCAACAGCTACACTAGTACTTCCTGTGGCCACAAAAATTAGGCAGTTGACATTTCAATGAGAGACGTTACTTCTTTATAAGTCTAAATATACTTGAAAGGCTATATTCTTATGATATAGGATGTTATTTTGATTGCCCAGTCATACTTACCACAATCTCTCTCATCACTGCCATCAACACAATCAGGAATGTAGTCACAGGTTCCATTGAAGACAAGGTGTCCATCCCCACAGACAAATGCACCTTTAGAAGAAAAAAAAATGCCGTAGAATAATGATGAAATTTGACTTTGCATATACACAAACCAAATGAAAACAAGTTCCTAAAGCGCTTGCAATTTTCAAATGATGAATTTGTCGTTTTATGAAACAATACAACTTTTGAATTGTCTGAAATTTCTGTAATGATTAACACTAACCCATAACTGTCATGACAAGTACCTCTTTGAACAAGATCATTTTTAGAAAAAATATAAATAATGATCAACCATACAAAAAAACAATGCTTCCACTAGAAATACAAAAGTTCTAAAATAGCTATTGACAAAAAGCTCTTATTGATTCTAATAATTATTATAACAAGGAATTCTGTATTATGCAGAACCTCCATATCAGTACAATTCCAATATGTTAGATCAATTATCAATATCATTTACCCTGTCCTTTTTTAGATTCAACCTGTCATTCTACACGTATGGCTTGGTTTTAAATAATTTAGGCCTACATACCTGAAGTGTTCCTCACACTCAGTAAAATCTGGAACCCGCTCCATTCAGCATAACTGTCTGCATCAAATTCAATGAATATATCTCCAGCATTCAAGAATAGGCCACTTGGTGTCCCATAGTAGTAGTCACCATAGGATGCCACTACAGATGATGTATTATCTGGATCTAAACCGTATCCAATTACCAGGTAGTCATTGTAATTAATACGGATGTATCCATTGAAAGAGATGATGTAGATGATATCAGTAGTGTCTAGACCTTCTTCATACTGGAATAACCAGAGTACATAGGCATCACCGGGGTAGTAATCCGGGTAGTTGTGAGAGGAGAGGGTTACATTCATTCCAAGGACAAGATAAAAATCTGCACAAAGAATATGAATGAAAGTTAGAACTTGATAGTGTTTACACACCGTTATTTATGAACTATGAGGAAACAAAAAATGTACGTACGAATTTTCAGTCTGGTAATTTCAAAGCCCATTCATACTTACCGCAATTTGCTTCATCATTGCCATTGATACAGTCAGGAGTGTAGTTACATCTGCCATCGAAGACGTAGGATCCGTCTCCACAGATATGTGCCTCTATAAAGACATATTTAAATCAAAGACAATACTACTGCATTTTCATTCAATATCAGTTTTATAATCATGTGATTCTTATGAGGGAATCAATAATATGTGGAAGAAAGTTCTATCAGGCAATCCTTATACACCGTATGTCAGAATTAATGGTTTTGATTTTAAAGATGGCACCAGAATTTCAGAATTGTATTGACGAATCAATGACAATATAATTAAAATATTTCCAATGGTAATTAATGTCAAAACCACCGGGGTAGACAGGGGGCCATGTCCCCCCCTTATCAGCCACTAAAAAAAATGCGAGAGCGAAAAAGCGGAGGAAGTGAAAGGAAAAGGCATAAAAAGGCGCTACAAGCCGTTATCTTTCAAAATTTGTTAAAACGTCAGTTTTCGCGCTTCGCGCGGGAAGGGGAAAATAACTCTCCTCTCTGTGCACCCACCCCTGTTATATGAAATACAACTTTTGAATTGTCTGAAATTTCTGTAATGATTATCACTAACCCATAACTTTCATGACAACTAACTCTTTGAACAAGACCATTAAAAAAAAAAATATAAATAATGATCAAGCATACAAAAACAATGCTTCCACTAGAAATATAAAAGTTCTTTGATTGATTGGCCCGTATGGCCTTTTATTTACATCCAGAAGAAAAAGGTCAATCCACATCAAATCAACGGATTTTCAGACAAGTTGTCACCCGACCCCCTTTGATTTTCTTTAAACTCGCACCAAATGTTCCCCCAAGTGTCTGACGAAAAACCCCGAAATATTTTGCCCCAAGGTCAAACGGTTGCTAAGATATGGCCTCGCCTAGCAACCAATGCACAGACAAAGCAATAAGGCTAATTAAATTTATGAATTTTTGATTGACAACTGTAGCCAAAATTTTTTCAGAGAGAGAGGCCATTGTCTGGATATTGTGAGAACTGTATGCCCTTTACAAAAACCAATAATCATGACACAAATACGATTCTCCGTTTTCGTGTACAAGGTCACCGAAAATGGCGTGAACTGTAAAATCTGTGATTTCAAGTGTATGTTTGGAGGTTCATAGCTTCAAAATCAAATAAGTTTAGGACCCAATATTTTGTATATTTGAACACTTTTAGTAATTGAACAAACCTAAAAAAAATCAGAACGTTTGTCCAAGCGGTTTTGCTAAAGAGCGCCCTCAAATTTGGGATATTTTCAAAATAAGCCAAGTTCAAGGTCATGGATCACCCTTAGTCCAATCTCGGTACACCACCAATTCTTGTGAATGGATAGGCATTTACCTATATTTTACGAGTTACCAAAGAAATTTTGCGTCCGGAACGTTCAATGGCCAATGTACACTGTCGAAAATGGTCATAAACGCATCAAAATCAAAGAAAATTGACATATGGGCTGAAGATCATATTTCAAATGTTAATTTCTTCAAGATAAAACGGCCAAGCATAGTGATATTAACAGTTATGGTAGTATATTATAGGTACTAAAAGAATATATACTACTGTAAGCTTGTTTTATATGTAATGACCTTGAAATCGCTTCTCAAAGTCAACCAAAAACAATTATGCACTTAAAATATGCTAATTTCTGGTCCCGTGTGATCTTTATAGCATATTTCATAATTGATTTTCTCACAAACGCAAAAGCCTGATCATAGTGCTATTTACAATACTGATAGTTTCACATATATCACATTTGTACACTCTAACTTGACTATGACCTTGAAATGGTTCCCCCCAAAAGTCCAAAACATTAAATAATGCTAATTTGCCCCCACGTGTGAATTTTATACACGCTTAAAATTTATTGTCTCACAAACCCAAAGCCTGATAATCAGAATATTTTCAATATTGATAGCTTTCAATGAGTACTTGAAGAATATGTCACATATGTACACTCTAATTTGACAATGACCTTGAAATGGTGCCCCCAAAATGGGGGTAACCTCGCTAGTCATAAGGACCGCTGGTCATAAGGATCAGTAGCTCATAAGGACCGCTGGTCATAACGTGTAATTTCCTATACCTGTATGGTCGCTATTCATAAAGCGAAAAGGGGGTCACTATTCATAAACTCATAAGGAGCATTATTCATAAGGATTGCTATTCATAATATGAGAAGAGGGTTGCTATTCATAATCGAAGAAAAGGGTCATTACTCATAAGGGCCGCTATTCATAATAAGTCATAAGGGTCGCTACACATAATACAGATACAGGGTCGCTATTCATAATACCGAGTCGGGGTCGTTAATCATAAGGGTTGCTACTCATAATCGAAGAAGAGGGTCGCTATTCATAATCAGAGAAGAGGGTCGTTATTCATAAAGGTCAGTATTCATAAGGGTCGCTATTCATAATCGGAGAAGAGGGTCGCTATTCATAATCACAGAAGAGGGTCGCTATTCATAATCACATAAGAGGGTCGCTATTCATAATCACATAAGAGGGTCGCTATTCATAATCACATAAGAGGGCCGCTATTCATAATCGAAGAAGAGGGGCGTATTCATAATCGAAGAAAGGTTAAGGTTAGGATTATTTGTAAAATATTGTAATATGATTTTCATTGTTCAATGAACACTCAAATATGAAAGAACAAAAATAATATTGGATGGGAGACACCCCACGGCTGTGTCGAAGCAATATTGGGACGGGCGATGAAACAAACACACCCCTTAAAAACAGGCGAGAGCGAAAAAGCGGAGGAAGCGGAGGAAGAGAAAGATAAAAGCTACGAAATTTGTGTCAGTTTTCGCGCTTCCCGCGGGGAGGGGGAAGTACTCCCCATCCATGAATCCACCCCTGATACATACAGTGCAGCATTGCGTCCAATAATTGAAAAGCAGTCCGGGTGTCGAACTAACTTTCCGCCTAAAAGAAGGTGCTACATGTACGAGCCGCTATCTTTTTCTTAAATTTGCTATAAAACGTCACAGGTTTCGCGTTTCACGTGGCAAGGGGACAAATTGTAAAGTAGTCTGGGCGTCGAACTATGCCTATACCTTCCGCCTAAAAAGAACTGTTTGCTACGAGCCTTTATCTTTCTCTCAAATTTGCTACAAAACGTCAGAGGACCCCCCCCCCCCTCCACTCTCCATGCACCCACCCCTGTTACATACAGTGCAATATTGCGACGAGCCATTATCTTTATCTCAGATTGAAAATGAATCTTAGTCAATACACATCTTATAAATAACTAAACAAATAGATAATCACATATTCGGTAATTGCCATAAAAGCGTAAAGAGTGGTCCTAAACAAAAGAAGAGGTTTTTACCTTATAGACCAAAATCTTGTGAACGACGTACATGTACATGTATGCTGCCAATTAACAAAAGAACGTGACAAAACAGTAGGCCTACTTTTCCCACTAATATGCGCGTATCGCTTTATAATCAAATTCTCCATCGGTAAAGAAGGGCGCACGCGCAATGTGTAGGATAGTCTCCTGCTCTTTTCACGAAATATTTTTTTATATGATTCAATTAAGGTTATATTTATTTCCTGTCCTTTTTTTGTTAAAAAACAAACCTTTATTACTCCTTTACCGCTGATTTTTTTGGAGGGGGGGGGGGGGGTCGAGAATGCGTTTTGCCCCCACATTTTTGTTGGGGGCGATTGCCCCACCCCCAACTTCCGGCGCCTATGAACGCATCCTAGATCTCAGTTAGGTTTAAATGACGTCACAGTTTATGGCAGTTTTTTTTTCGAAAACCGCATCCTTCTGGGGAAAACTAGAAGAGAAATATTACAAAAAATCATACAAAATGCAAACGGAAGAAATAAGAGAAAAATACTGAAAACATAAAAGAAGGAAAGAGAAGAAGATGCTAGAATAAGAAAGACAGAATAGAGAAGATGATAAAAGGAAGAAACAAAGAATAAGAGAAAGTGGAAAGATCAAAAGAGCAGATGAAAGGAGAACAATGAATAAATGCACGGGGTAGGGTACAACAAAAGATGAAAGAGATGAAAGAAGGAAAAAATAAAGAAAAACATAAAGACAAAATGCTGGAAGGATAAAACAAAGTATAACATTTATAAGGGAAAGACAGCAAGAGAAGATAAAGAAAGGGAACAAAGAAAACTTTATGGAAAGACAGAAAGAGAAAATCCAAGAATGATCAAAATACATAAAGAGAAGAACGAAGAAAGATCAAAACAAAAAAGAGCATAAGAGAAGACAAGAAGAAAAGATAAAGAAAGCTCAAAACAAAGAATAACATAAAAAAAGGACAGAAAGAGAAGAGAAAGAAGAAATTAAAGAGAGGCGAAGGGAAGGGTAGAAGTAAAGATGAAGCGAAAAATAAAGGAAAGATAAAGATAAAATGATACTAAAAAAAAGAATAACATAAGAACAGTTAGGGAAAACAAATGCAGAAAGATAAAGCAATATTAAGTTTAGGACAGAAGAAAAGATAAAAGGCTGATAATATGAACGAACATAATGAAGATATGTCCTGGGGTAGTTGACCTAAGGGGGTAGTTGTCCAGATACGATATATACATATGATTGTATACCCTGCACTTCTTTTTCAAGGGGAGAGTTCATAAATGACTGTTCTAGTAGTAGAATTTATATTTTAAATGCTATGAAAGCATGGAAATCAAATTCCCAGGAGGGGGAGGATGTGTGATATATTCCCCAAATAATTCAGGAGGAGGGGGAGGGAGGGGAGGTTGAACGCGGAGGGACGAGATGTCGTTCGGGAAAGGAGGGGGAGAGGAAGAGGGAGGTGGGGAAATAAAGAAGCATGGCAATATAATACCTCATTATTCCATGATAAATCTACGTAAACAGTATACAAAAGGAAGAGTACAAGCAAGAGGTCCATGTCTTGCAGAAAACCATGCAGAAACAAAGAAACAAGAAGCTGGAAAAGGAAGGAAAGAGGAAGAGAGAGTGAGAGAGAGAGAGAGAGAGAGAGAAAGGAGGAAAAAGAAAAAAAAAGAAAGAACGAAAAGGGTACATAAATAGACAACCAGCTAGTACTTCCCTCTAAAATAGGTGTGGCAATGACACATGGTGGGGGGGGGGGGGGGGGGGGGTCCTCTCCTCCCACGTAGATGTATGGAATAGACATCTTTTTTTAATTATTAAGGCACTGGCAAAGCGCCTTTCAAAGAGTGGGGAGCATTGATAAATATAGTTCACTTTTTTAGAAAATAGGGATATATTTGACAAAAACCGGAAATGCATTATATAGAGCTTTCTTAAATACAGTACCCTTGGGCCTTGGGATGTCCTTCATCCATATCCCTTTCTTATTTCATTTAAATGACGACCCTCTTCTTCGATTATGAATAGCGACCCTCTTCTCTGATTATGATTAGCGACCCTCATCTTTGATTATGAATAGCGACCCTCTTTGATTATGAATAGCGACCCTCTTCTCTGATTATGAATAGCGACCCTCTTCTCCGATTATGAATAGCGACCCTCTTCTTTGATTATGAATAGCGACCCTCTTCTCTGATTATGAATAGCGACCCTCTTCTCTGATTATGAATAGCGACCCCCTTCTGTGATTATGAATAGCGACCCTCTTCTCTGATTATGAATAGCGACCCCCTTCTGTAATTATGAATAGCGACCCTCTTCTCTGATTATGAATAGCGACCCTCTTCTCTGATTATGAATAGCGACCCTTATGAATATTGACCTTTATGAATAGCGACCTTTATGAATAGCGACCCTATTTTCGTATTATGAATAGGGACGCTTATGATTAACGACCCTGATTTGGTATTATGAATAGCGACCCTCTTTCCATATTATGAATAGCGACCCTCTTTCCATATTATGAATAGCGATCCTAATGTCTTATTATGAATGGCGGTCCTTATGAATAATTACCCTTATGAATAGCAACCCTTATGTCTCATTATGAATAGCGGTCCTTATGAATATTTTTTTTTATGAATAGCGGTCCTTATGACTAGCGAGCAGACCCCCCAAAAGGGGCCCAAATTGTTAAAATATGCTAATTCACACTCACATGTGACTTTTATAGCATATTTCAAAATTTATTGTCTCACAAACCCAAAGCCTGTTAATATTTTCAATATTGCTAGATTCCAATAAGTACTTGAAGCATATGTTACATTTGTACACTCTAATTTGACTATGACCTTGAAATGGTGCCCCCCAAAATGGGCCCTAATTGCTAAATATGCTAATTCGCGCTCACATACAACATAATTCAAAATACATTTTCTCACAAACGCAATGCCTGAGCAAGAGAAGATTGCAAAAACTCTGAATGTGGACCAGGAATCTTTGTCTCTAGATCAATCAGAGACAAAATGCACAAAATGTGCAGATCTAGATGAGATGGTGAAAAATATGAAGGAAAAAAGGAGCAAAAGAAGCTTCAGATTTTAACACCACAAGTTTGAGTGTACCAAAAACAATGGATGAGTTTGGTGTTTCTGACTACCCAGCCAGGAAAGAAAGAAAGCTGAAGGCTGATGAAGGAATATTTGCTATGCCTCAGCATAATGATTTCGGCCCCATTTTGGGCCACCATTTCATAGTTAAATAAGAGTGTACAAATGTGACTTATTCTTCAAGTACCCATTAAAACCTTTCAATATTGTAAATATGATCATGATTAGGATTGGTTTTGTGAGAAAATCAAGTTTGAAGTATGCTATAAAAGTCACATGTGAGCGCGAATTAGTATATTTTAATGATTTGGGTCCCTTTTTTTTTTTGGGGGGGGGAGCACCATTTCAAGGAAACTTATTTATTCCGCTGTCAATCCGGGAATACAATAAACTCAAGTAACAAAGCTATACAATTATCGTCTCGTTCATGTCGTTACATGCAACTCACCAGACTAGACAGTGACTTGTTCAACGTATTGTCCTCATATTATTTATGTTGACTCTATATAGAGACCTAATTTGTATACCAATCTAAACTTAAATTGAAAATCTTTCCTTTCTGATGAGTTTAGGCTGAAATAATATGCTGATTGTAGTAAGGTACGTATAATTTTGTATGTGTTTATGACCACATATGACCACATGTTCATAACTTGTGTAATTTTGTTTATTTATATGAATATTTGTACTTTTGTAAGCCAACAAAGCAGATTTCTTTAATTGGACGAATAAAATTATCTATCTAGTCAAATCAGAGTGTACAAATGTGACATATTCTTCAAGTACTCATAGAAACCTATCAATATTGTAAATATCTTCATGATCAGACTTTGGGTTCGTGAGATAATCAATTTTGAATTATGCTATAAAAGTCACACGTGAGCGCGAATTACCATATTTTAATGATTTTGGACCCTTTGGGAGCACCATTTCAAGATCATAGTCAGATTAGAGTGTACAAATGTGACATATTCTTCAAGTACTCATTAGAAACTACCATTTTAGTAATATATCAACATGCCAAAATTTTAGGGTCTGTGAGAAAATCAATTATGAAATATGCTATAAAGATCACGCGTGACCAGAAATTAGCATATTTTAAGTGCATAATTGTTTTTGGTTGACTTTGAGAAGCGATTTCAAGGTCATTCCCAACAAAACAAACTTACAGTAGTATATATTCTTTTAGTACCTATAATATACTACCATAACTGTTATTATCACTATGCTTGGCCTTTTTATCTTGAAGAAATTAACATTTGAAATATGATCTTCAGCCCATATGTCAATTTTCTTTGATTTTGATGCGTCTATGACCATTTTCGACAGTGTACATTGGCCATTGAACGTTCCGGACGCAAAATTTCTTTGGTAACTCGTTCAAATATATGTAAATGCCTATCCATACACAAGAATTGGTGGTGTTCCGAGATCGGACTTAGGGTGATCCATGACTTTGAACTTGGCTATTTTTGAAAATATTCCAAATTTGAGGGCGCTCTTTAGCAAAGCCGCTTGGACAAAAGTGGATTGGATTTTTTAAAGATTTGTTCAATTACTAAAAGTGTTCAAATATACAAAATATTGGGTCCTAAACTTATTTGATTTTGAAGCTATGAACCTCCAAACATACACTTGAAATCACAGATTTTACAGTTCACGCCATTTTCGGTGACCTTGTACACGAAAACGGAGAATCGTATTAGTGTCATGATTATTTTTTTTTGTAAAGGGCATAAAGTTTTCTCAATATCCAGACAGTAAGCTCTCTGTGTGAAGAATTCTGGCTAGCCCTATTGGTTTGTCCGTGTATTGGTTGCTAGGCGAGGCCATATCTTAGCAACCGTTTGACCTTGGGGCAAAATATTTTGGAGTTTTCCGTCAGACACTTGGGGGAACATTTGGTGCGAGTTTAAAGAAAATCGAAGGGGGTCGGGTGACACCCATCCGTTGATTTGACGTGGATTGACCCAAAAGCATAATACAATAATACAATATTTGAAAATACATTATAAAAAGGCGACAGGTAAAAATACGATACAAAAAAGAGAAAAAAAAATCAGTCAACAGTATAACGATAAACAAAGCAGTTATTGGATGTAGGGACCAGCAAAGGCCGTAGGCCTATCGAGACTAGTCCCCGAAATCAGATACAAATGTTCTATTCTGAAACATAAAAAGGTCGGCAACAGTATTTAAAAATAAATAAATAAATAAAATAATGAAACAGGCAACTAAATATTTATTGTGTAGATGATTGATAAATAAGATACGACTTGCACTGTCTCTTGAAAAGAGATAAAGATTGGGAAGATTTCTGTTCTGCTTTCAACTTATTCCATATTAAAGGTCCTCTATTAATAATAACTGAACGAGAGAAATCATATCGGTATTTAGGCAAATATAAATTATCAGAATGTCTTGTTGTATATCTATTGATAGCATTTTGGGGAATAAATAAATTATTAAAGCATTCTGGCAAAACGTTTTTAAAGTATTGATACATAAATATGGAAACATAGTAGGTATTTATGTCATATATTGTTAAAATATCAAGATCTTTAAAAAGGTAGTTCGTATGGGCAAGGTATGGCGACTTTGTTATTATCCTAATAGCACGTTTTGCAACAGGTACAACCTTTGTAGTAAATATTTTGAACAATTACCCCATATGACATTGCAATAACTCAAATATGGCAAGATCATAGCATTATATAATTTAACAAGTACTGACATTGGTAAAATATGCTTAATTCTACTGAGTACACCTATGACACAAGATATTTTATCTATATGATCTTTCCATGTTAATTTACAGTCCAATTTTACACCCAGAAACATGACTGATTCTGTCATTTCTATTTCATTATTATCAATATATATCTTAATCTGACTTTTGTCAAGGTGTTTATTCTTTGTTTTGAATAATATCAAATTTGTTTTACTCAAGTTTATCAGCAATTTATTAACAAAGAACCAGGAATTAATTTTGTGTAGCTCATTATTTATGCAAGATGATGCTCTTGCTAAATTATCATCAGAAATAAAGAGACTTGTGTCATCTGAAAATAATATAAAAGATAGGATGTCACTAGAATTGGGTAAATCATTCACATAACAGGAAAAGAAAGGGGCCAAGGTTTGAACCTTGGGGAATGCCCGTAGCGATTGTTTTGTCAGAAGAAGTACAATTTCCTATGCTCACAGACTGCTTTCTGTTAGTTAAATAATTACTGATTAGGTTTATTGCAGCACCCCGAAAGCCATAAAAATACAAATTCTTAATTAAAATATGATGATCCATACAATCAAAGGCTTTAGAAAGGTCTAAATAGAGTCCAATCAAAAACTTCCGATTTTCAAATGCATTTGCAATTTTGCCTGTAAGATCTAAAAGAGCATGGTGAGTACTATGTCTCTTTCTAAACCCGTATTGTCTGTCATATAAAATATTGTTTTTTTTTTTTCAAGATAATTCATCATTTGATCACAAATTATTTTTTCAAAGATTTTGCTAAAAACTGTTAAAACTGAAATGGTCTATAATTATTCAGATTTGTTTTATCCCCCTTTTTAAAAACAGGTAAAACTTTGGCAAGCTTCAGAGAATCGGGGAATAAACCACACTCAATTGAAAAGGTTAATTATATTGTACAATGGTTGAGCTATTGAAAAGACAGAACGCTTTACTACTTTTGGATGAATACCATCATAACCTGGACTCTTATTGATGTCCAATTCTTTAATAATTTTTATCAATTTTTATCAAATCACAAGTACTGACTGGTCTAAAAAACATTGATGTAGGGTAGTTGCCTTTTAACCAGCAACTTACATCCAAGCTAGGATCAATACGTTTACCCTGTACATTTTCTTGAATCCTTGTCCCAATACTAACAAAAAAATCTTAAAAAATATTCACAATATCTTGTTTATCTGTAATGATATGACCATTATGTTCGATACTCATGTTATTATTTGTCATTCTTTTTTTATTCATTACACATTCCACTTTGATCTCATATTTTTCTGATAATATTCACGTTTTGTAGTTCGAATCATACTATTTACCAAATTTCTATTTCTTTTGTGTCTTGACGGTACAATGTAGAATTCTTTATAAACTTTCTGTACAATATATTTTTATTTCTTTATTAATCCATGGCTAACCTGTAACATCAACCCTCTTTTGTACTTTGATAATTTTAAAATATGCATCATATAGTTGTTTGTATTTGTCAAAAAAAGTCTCATAGCATTTGTTGACATCATGTATACCATCTAGACATGTCCAATCGACACAGTTCAGTTGTACACAGAATCTTTCAATGTTTTCATCACTATAATCAACTTTGAAGTGTTCATGCAACAATACATCCTTATTATTATTATTCAAACGTATAACCATAAAAGGTGATAAATGATCGCTGACATCTGTTGTCAGGATTCCAGCTCTAACAACATTTTCAACATGATTATACAAAATATTATCAAGTTGTAGTTACGCGTGTTGGTTTAGAAATTTGTGGAATGTAAGAGTGTGTAAGAAACATATTGAGAAAATCTTGAGAGTTCGTTTCTTTACTACGTAAATATTGAAATCTCCCATTACTACATATTCTTTCTTTTCCCTGTCAATAATATTTAAAGTTGGTTGTATTTCATCTAAAAAGTCATGTAACCTCTGACCCGGTGGTCTATATATTACAGTAACTATAAGATTGTTGACTTTAGTTAAAATTTCAATGAATATACTTTCTACACTATCAGAAAAAATGTCTAAATCAAACCTTCTTTTATATCTTAAACTTTTGGGAATATAAAGACCAACACCTTCTCCTCTCTTTCTCTGTCTGCAATTTCCAACAAATTCAAAATTTGAAATTCCTATATATTGCAAGTCGTTTTCTTGCAATCATGTTTCTGATACTCCAACCACAGTTTCTGATTTTGAACAGTTAAATCTTCAACGATCACAATCCCTGATCCTTTCAGTTTCTTTCTATTATAAACTCCTCAAAAAAGTTTGGAAATCTGATTTTGATCAATCATTTCTCCCGGGTCTTAGTGAATATTGATCTTTGATTGATACCACTGAAAACATCAATTAATTTTCTTTAAAATGATACATAATATATAATATGATTATCGTTCACATGGAGGTGCAGTGCCTTGAAATGTGGGGCAAGGTCAAAATTCAAAAGTTGCAAAATGACACAATATTGAAAGTCACTGTTCTTTTTTACCGTGGTGATGAGTGAGTTTCCCAGTTGTTTCTTTTGTTTTCATGCATCTTAACATCAACATTAACATGGAATCAAACAAACCTCTGCACAAGCAAACACATAACAAACAAACATGCATGCATGGGTATTTCAAAACACGACTCAAACCATGTTATCTCACAGAACCATCACTACATAAACCACAACAAAACATCAAAAATGAAGAGGCAGGGGCTTGATTTAATGGACTTTCATCTTTATTGTCACATACAGAGATCTTTGATTTCATCAATTAACATGATCAAGGCTCAGTATAAACGGGTGGACGACCCAAGTGCTTGCACCACCGCCTGGCACCGCCTCCTCATGCTGCTGAAGAGCTTCGTGATTCGTTGCTGTGGAACGGCATTCCATTCTTCAATCAGAATCTGACGCAGTCCTGCCAGTGTCGTTTCATTGGTGAATCTCTTCCGTACAGACTGGCCGAGTTGATCCCAGAGAAGCTCGATGGGGTTTAGATCTGGGCTGCATACAGGCCACTCCATTCTCGTGATATCCTCTCTCTCGAGAAAATTGCGGACCAGTCTCGCTCTGTGTGGTCTCGCGTTGTCGTCTTGCAGGATTGCGTCGTTCCCCATATTCCTTAAATACGGGACAGCTGTTGGTTGGAGGATCTCGTCTCTATACCTCTGAGCAGTGAGGTTTCCGTCAATGACAACAAGTTCTGTTTTTCCTGCAGTCGAGATGTCTCCCCACACCATCACGCTTCCTCCACCGAATGGTGTAATGCGGTCGATGCAGCTATCGTCGAAACGTTCACCCCGCCTACGCCACACCTTCACTCGCCCATCAACTTTCCGCAGGCAGAAACGCGACTCGTCGCTGAACATCACCATCTGCCACTCGCGCCTGTTCCAGCGGAGATGATCGCGGGACCAACGAAGGCGCTCCTGCTTCTGTCGAACAGTCATTGCTGGCTTCTTTGCCGTCTTTCGTGCTCGGAGATTGGCAGCATGGAGGCGGTTTCTCACTGTTTGATCAGATACCCTGGTGTTGAACCTCCTAACAACGCTTCGTAGAATACTCTGTGACGAGTACCCTGATATAACGGTCTTGCTGTTCCGTCGTGATCTTCGGACGTCCACTCCTGGGCCGATCCTTGACATCACCCGTTGCTCGGAATTTCTGTTTCCATTTAGTGATGGTCCCAGGGCTTACACCAAGTCTCTCTGCTACATCTTTTTGAAGCATCCCAGCTTCGATTTGCCCAATGGCGCGGGCCTTTTGAACATTACTTACACGTGGCATAATGAACAACCAACCTAACAGACTGAGCCATTAACAATGCCTGACATGGTACCACCAAAAGCTTGAATATGAAATTCAAACTTCTATTGAATTTGACATTCATGGTTGACCAGTTGATAACAAAAGACATCACTCCGGACAAAAGAATCATGTTCTTTATTGACCCTTCATGACCATTTCTGCTCGTTTTGCAGCTTTTCAGTTCAGACCTTATCCAACACTTTTGAATCCTGCTCTTTTCCTGACGGCATGATCATAACAAGCAGGGTATCATTTTAAAAAGAATTAAATGATCTTTTGAATTATATGAAACATGCATTGGGTTATATTGGGAGATGGGAGAAATTAGTGGCCAAAGTCAGAGTTCCAAACTTTTTTTGAGGAGTTTATTATGATTTCTCTCCTCTTCCGGTAGGTAGTCAACTTTACAATTATGGGACGTAAAAGAGCCCTGGTAGCTGATGAAGCATCAGTTGATGATGTACTTGATGCTGATAGCTCACTGATGTCATGCGGCCTTCCTGTACGGTGAGTGCGATCTAAGTCTCTCGCTGGATCCAAGGTTACACAAAGCTTACGGGTGATGACGTCAGCTACAAGGGCATCGGTATTTTCCCCTTTCCATTCTTGCAGGCCGAATATCCGGATATTTGATCATCGCGAGTATTGTTCCATTGCATTGATAGTAGATCCATTCTGTTAATATCATTCTGTTGATGAACAATGGTTTCTTTCAAGTTTTTAACTTCTCTCTCCTTTTCTTCAAGGTTCTTCAGGACATCAAACATATCTCCTTGAATTTTCTCAATTGAAGAAATAACTTCACACATTCTACTATTTATCACTCATAGCTACATTCCTATACTTCGTGTGTATAATGTAGGCAGTCATACACCTCAACTTTTTAAAACACCACTGCACAAAAGTCACAAACATTCACTCAAAATCGGCATTTAATTTACAAAAACCGACCACTAAATATCCATGAAATACAATAAATTCAACTCACCGATGTTGGAAAAGATATTTCCAAAAATGAAATCCGTAATTTACTGTTGATTCTCGCGAAACGAGCTATCGGAGTCATTGTGTACATTTCCTGGTCGCCGCGGGCGCTGACATCTCCCCAAAAGAGTTTTGTCCTTAAAAATTCGGTCCCTATGTGGCATACACGGAAAGTCCCGATTTTCTGTGTGCGCGATCGTAAAGATCGATGTGCGCTTGCGATCCCGAGTTTCTTCGTGGACAAAAATTTTATTGGCCCATTTTAGTCTAAGACATCGGCAGTATGTAAACAACACACGATCGCGAAACAAATCGGCGGGGATTTCTCCGGTTTTGGACAAGATTTTGACTTTGGATTTTGCTGAAAATATCAAAAGTTCTTCCTAACGGCCATTTGAGGTAGGAGTGAGATTTTTAAGGGCGGAATTTGAAAGCAAGGTATTTAAAATATTTATCTTATTTTCCCCCCATACCTTTACTACACGCGACAGCAAATACAAACTATTTTTGCATTTTGTATTCGTAGTGGTCAATATGACCACTATTCGTGGTGTGCTATTTATAGCTTTAGTAACAATGACGTCCAGGAGGTTAATGAATTCACCATTTTTGTGATGATAATGAAGTCCAGTGTATTTTCAACTGATACAGGTGTGGAATGTGAAGAATCAATTATTATGTTGATTAGGACATCAGGATGTTGCAGCACACATTGCAGCTTAACTCATAATCCAATATGAACTACACTCTCATAGTAACACAAAAACCAGCATATGGGACTAGAGTATAAAAATCAGACCAAACTCAAAATGTCTCACTTTCCAATCCATTAATCTCCAAGCCAAATTAAGGTCCTATAAATCCTATATTTCAGTCAGAGTTATCCAGTCAGTCCGCTACTGTGCGGAAACATACTGTATTTATCGTACTCGTATGCAAGGGCATCGGCCAATATGCATACGTAATGAGCTCTAAACACGAACGATGCGCTGGAAAGCACAAAGATGTTTCTACTTATAAAATCGTAATCCTACTATCATTTAGCACGAATGACATGTCAAAATTAAGACGAGAAACTGCTTAATCATTGAAATTAAAAGAAACTAACGTTAAATGCTTGACTTAAGAAATATTAATCGACGAAAGCCAACTTACCTTTCCTCTGTTTTCATTGAATTTTCTCTGATATTTTACGGATAAAAACCATCCAAAATGCATAGGAACCTCATTATTTTTTATATGTATAGAAAGCTCAAATATTATTTTTAATGTTCTGAGGAGATGAGATTATTTGGTGATTTGAACGAGTCAACTTCACGGTTTACAAAAATAATTACACATTGAGAAGAAACGCGAGTACGAAGTTCGCCGAAACACTCCGAGAGGCCGTTCGTAACTTATGACGTAAGGTGAACGAACTATGTGGATCGCGGTCTTGGCAAAGATATTGGAGTTATTTCAACATTTTAGCGATGTTTAGTGTATTAGCTTCTATAATCATTAATTACAATCAAGAATTGATATTGATTTGTTCAGATGACTTAATCTTATGGCTATTTAGATCCATTTGAGAGCTATTTATGGAAAACCTCACTCACCACTTCACTCAC
Source organism: Heliocidaris erythrogramma (assembly GCA_025617745.1). Classification (NCBI taxonomy): domain Eukaryota; kingdom Metazoa; phylum Echinodermata; class Echinoidea; order Camarodonta; family Echinometridae; genus Heliocidaris; species Heliocidaris erythrogramma. The sequence goes on along the minus strand of CM046857.1, from coordinate 15,025,602 downwards.
TGACGCGACGTTGGGCCCCCAGTAGCACTACACGAAAATCTATATGTGGGGCATAGGCCATAGCTACCCAGTCAGGCAACCCTGATAGCAGCAAGTGGTAAAAATTACGTGATATTTACGTCGTGGTTTTCGTCTTTTTTACGTCCTGTAATTACGTCAATAAGACGACAACTTGCACCAACGCAAGACGTCAAGTTCAGGGTTCCCTTTGCTAGAACTCACCTGTACCAAACAACGTTCTACCCAGACGCTATCAGACTGTGGAATTCCCTGCCACCTGCTGTTGTCAACTGCACCTCCTTGGAGCTCTTCAAGCAGAAGGTGCAACATGTGAAGCTCCGTTGAGCTTCAGGACTGTTTTTTAGCTGCACATAGTTTGATTGTAGAGCAATTTTTACTTGCACTGTACACTCGACACTCGACAAGCACAAGGTACGATAATACGCCAGCGGCGGTCTGTACCAGACTGGAAGAAGAAGAAGAGGACGTCTTATTTTGACGTCATCTGTACACTGTAAAAACTGAAGTGCTGTATATAGCACTTTTTGAGGGCATGCATAGGGACTGCACTCAGAGTGCTATTGAATGCACACAGCGTGCTATTTCAGCACTTTCACGGGAGCTGGACCGGCTCTTAAACTGCTAAACCTTAATTTAAAAAAATGATTTGGGCGAGCTTCGAACCAGGGTCCGCTGATCGAGAATTGCTGGCATTACCGCTACCGTACGATACAGAGCAGATCATATTGTTACATAGTGAATTTACGACACCACATAGTTCATGTCATCTACTTGACTCCCATGACTAAACTGGATTGCAAGAAGCATTCGTTAGTCCATCGGTAACGTCGGCGCCTCTCAATCAACGGAACCTGGTTCGAGGCTCGCCACGAGTCTCGCCACGGTCACATTTTTTTTGCTGGTAAATTAGCACACTACAAGTGCTATAAACAGCATTTCAGGTGCAGTCACTATACATGCCCCTAAAAGTAGCACTTAAGTTTTTACAGTGTACAAGACGTGGAGATGACGTCAAAATAGACGTCCTCTTGACGTCTTGCGTTGGTGCAAGTTGTCGTCTTATTGACGTAATTACAGGACGTAAAAAAGACGAAAACCGCGACGTAAATATCACGTCATTTTTAACACTTTCTGCTATCAGGGAAGAGGAATGAAGACGTAGAGATGACGTCAAAATAAGACGTCCTCTTGACGTCTTGCGTTGGTGCAGGTTGTCGTCTTATTGACGTAATTACAGGACGTAAAAAAGACCAAAACCACGACGTAAATATCACGTCATTTTTTAACACTTTCTGCTATCAGGGAATTTGCACGATCCGCCTCAACTCCACAGAGGGGAAAGTCGCGCGTTTTCTGGATTTCGTGCCAGATGACCAAACACCGAGTCCCATTTCCGGTAAAAAATTAATTTCATGCGAATTTCGAGAGCATAATTTAATATTTTCTCGTTGAGGAACCTCAATTTAGAAAAATTATTTGATAAATCTAAAGTTTGTTAAAGAATAATCGACACCCAATTATTTTTTTCAATTTTCGAACTGGTCAGGTTCACGGAAACAAAATTTAGTGACAAAATTGGAAAGAAAAACTTTCCGAAATTACACCTCACTTCGAGGAGCTCTGAAATCGTGAATTTCACCGAGAAATATTAATGTTTCATATCATTTGAAAGACAATTTTTCAGATATCAACCGACCCAAACATGGCGGCTGAAAGACTGGGCATGCGCGAGAGCTCGGAGTTCTCGTGACCCCCTCAATATTCTCACAGAATATTGTGATTTCTCGTTCGAAGATTTCATTCCTCAGACGGTAGAGGGCAGCAAGATAACACACGCGCGATATGCTCATTAGCGAGTGTGTAGCGGCCTGACTATATCTAGATAGCATTTGGTAGACAAAACTATGATGACAAGCAGGATGGTAGTCCAATCCTTAGCTCCCAAGACGTATAAATATCCTTCCTTGCTTCCACACGCAAATATTCTGAACTAGCTATTCTTTTCATTCATGAATGAAGGCATCCTACTATTGACAAAAAGCTGTTATTGATTCTAATAATCATTATAACAAGAAATTCTGTATTATGCAGAACCACCTCCATATCAGTATCATTGCAATATGTTAGATCAATTATCAATATCATTTACTCTGTCTTTTTTTATATATATTTCTTAAAAAAAAAAAAAACATCACAAAAAATATCCATCAAAAATATACAGTATCGCGTTTGATGCTAAGAAGCCTTGCTACTTCCACATAGTCTTCTTCCTGCCTAAAAGCATCAAACAACCGCTGCTTATCTTCCTCTGATACAGGGGCCTGGGAGCCGGGGGTGTAATTTATTTTTTCTTTAAAAAGTAGTTAAAAAGAGACCCTAAAACGCTGAGGACCTTTTTTTAAAATTTTTTTTTTTGCTTGTAAGAGATTTTTTGATTTAAAAAGAGACACTAAAATGCTGAGGACCTTTTTTTTTTGGCTCACAGCACCTCCAGTAACAAAATCGTTCCCAGGCGCCTGCTCTGATATCTTTGCGTAAGGCATCTTTTCCGCTCACTTTGAACTGATAACTGTCAACTGACAGATGAATTACCTATACGACATTTGATTTACCTATGGAGGACTTACTGTTCTAATTTATGCAGGATTATGCAACAATTTTTATTGTGTGGACACTTGACTTCTCTATGGACATTTTCTTTACCTATTGGGACATTGGTTTTGTAAAGTTGACATTTGGTTTCCCTATTGAAAAGAATTTCTATTGTGCGGATATTTGACATCTCTATGGACATCTTATGTACCTTTCGGGATATTGGTATTGCTAACGGAACATTTGATTTCCCTATTGACATTTGAATTACCTAATATGACACTTGCTCTGACACGGCAGACATTTGACCTGGAAAACCTATAGATTCAACCTGTCATTCTACACGTATGGCTTGGTTTTAAATAATTTACATACCTGAAGTGTTCCTCACACTCAGTAAAATCTGGAACCCGCTCCATTCAGCATAACTGTCTGCATCAAATTCAATGAATATATCTCCAGCATTCAAGAATAGGCCACTTGGTGTCCCATAGTAGTAGTCACCATAGGATGCCACTACAGATGATGTATTATCTGGATCTAAACCGTATCCAATTACCAGGTAGTCATTGTAATTAATACGGATGTATCCATTGAAAGAGATGATGTAGATGATATCAGTAGTGTCTAGACCTTCTTCATACTTGAATAACCAGAGTACATAGGCACCACCGGGGTAGTAATCCGGGTAGTTGTGAGAGGAGAGGGTTATATCCATTCCAAGGACAAGATAAAAATCTGCACAAAGAATATGAATGAAAGTTAGAACTTGATAGTGTTTACATTAGTTATGAACTATGAGGAAACAAAAAATGTACGTACGAATATTCAGTCTGGTAATTTCAAAGCACATTCGTACTTACCCAAGGTTGTCACATCTAGCATAATTATGCTTTTTAGCATAAGTTTGACCCTCTTGGAATCTAGCATTATTCCTGGCATAATTTGGCCAAATCTAGCACATTTTCACTAGGATCTAGCATAATTCTGAATTTAGGACTTTAAATAGAGAATTTGCTTTTAAGAACAGATATCTAAGGCTATTGAAGCGGTGTGCACAGACTTGAGAGAGTGGATGCCGCATAAGTGTCGTTTTCTTTAAAAAGTAGTTAAAAAGAGACCCTAAAACGCTGAGGACCTTTTTTTTTTTTTGCTTGTCAGAGAATTTTGGACTTAAAAAGAGACACTAAAATGCTGAGGACCCTTTTTTTTTTGGGGGGGGGGGGGGGGGGGCTCACAGCACCTCCAGTATCAAAATCGTTCCCAGGCGCCTGAGTTACGCTTCAAATGGATCTAGCAAAATTTTTCTCAATCTAGCATAATTTGGGACGAGACTTGGCATAATTCCGATTTTTAGCTGTGGCAACACTGTACTTACCGCAATTTGCTTCATCATTGCCATTGACACAGTCAGGAGTGTAGTTACATCTGCCATCGAAGATGTAGGATCCGTCTCCACAGATTTGTGCCTCTATAAAGACATATTTAAATCAAAGACAATAATGCTACATTTTCATTCAATATCAGTGTTATAATGATGTGATTCTTATGAAGGGAATCAATTATATGTGGAAGAAAGTTCTATCAGGCAATCCTTATACACCGTATGTCAGAATTTAATTTAAAGATAGCACTCAATCAGCCAGAATTTGAGAATTGTATTAACGAATCAATGACAATAATTATAATTGAAATATTTCCAACAGTAATTAATGTCAAAACCACTGGCATAGACAGTGGGCCATGCCCCTCCCCTATTCAGCCACTAAAAAAAAGAAGAAAAAAAAAAGCGAGAGCGAAAAAACGGGGGAAGTGAGAGAAAAGGGCATAAAAAGGCGCTACAAGCCGTTATCTTTCAAAATTTGCTAAAACGTCAGTTTTCGCGCTTCGCGCGGGAAGGGGAAAATAACTCTCCTCTCCCTGCACCCACCCCTGTTATATGAAATGACACTGAAACATTATGCTTGAGTGCGTAAACGCCACTTGTGAAAAGGTGCAAAATCCAAACACAAATGTTTTTATTCATTCTGGCTGCTATCAGCAAAGTTGAAAGTCAGAAAAAGGCTTATAAATTGTCATATTCGATTAAAAAACAGGCTTTGTTCTCTTCCTAATATATCCCATCAAACTTTATGGTTGAAAAATCACCAAAAAGTCATATTTCTATTAAACAATAATGTAGTTATTTGCTCACTCAGGCATAAAATGTTGATGGGATATAGAAGGATAGACAGAAATCAAAATTTGTTCTTTCAAAAATTGTATTTTATTGATCAGAATATGGAAATTTCTAAGCCTTTCACGACTCTAAACTTTACTAATACCAACTAGCACCAATACCAAGTGTGGAGTTTGTACCCTTTCACAAAAGTGAACTTTGCTCAATCGAGCGTATAATATCGCTAGATTTTCTGGGGTCATTTAATACAAGAGATCCTAAGCTTTCCACAGTTATGAACATTTCCTAGAAATATTTTGAATTATTTATTTGGGGAGAGTTTTTCCAACTTAATTTTTTTTCTGGGACGCACTGTATTGTAAAGTTGCAGAAAGCATATACCTGATACATTGAAAGCTGATGCATTGAAAGCTGATACTATGGCGCTAAATCCGAGATAGGTCACTGAATAATCACTTGTGAACCGGATCCAAAGATAAGGGGCATACGAGACGACATCAGCTGGTACTGTGACACAGCCAAACTGTTCTACCTGCTGAGCATCCCTTAACTCTGCTGTGTATCCAGAATAGACCCTGATGTAGTCGCAACAGCACTCCAGACGAAAGTCATTGAAGTGGACAGTGATGACACTATCGGGTGGAGCAATAAACTGCCACTGCGCAAATGCATTGTTTGGATAGTCGAACGGGTAGTTAGGCGAGCCGATATATACACCATTCCCATCGTGCTTCAAAGATATGGCTGCATTTGTATCTGAAACATTAAATTTGAAATGCATGTGTTATATAAGCTGTTTACACAGGAATAATTGAATCCTGTACCACTTTCCACAGCACTAAAAGCGTGTTTTGAAAGGCATTTTGCCAAGGCCATGGTTTCATATCAAAGCAGATTTAATATACAAACAAGATAAATAAAAAAAAAAAATCCTCCCATCAAGCTTCTTCGTTTACTAAGATAAATGCAATTGCGTATTCGAAATGCCTCCGCCTAAATTCTGTTAACTTCGTGGCTCACTCCTGTTCTTGAAATATTTTGATAGACAGAATTTACCCTGTTACTTGTACATATAAATTGACTTCTTTGACTTTTAACCTAACGACCCAAAAGTCTGATCAGTTTGTCTCCACATAGTCATGCATACAAAATAGTTGAGATATGCACGGTGATAACAAAATTAAAATCTATGACCTGTGACCTACTTAAACAAAAGTCTCATCAGATCGTCTCATTAAGGTGATACATTCTAGTACAGAGTGATGGCTCAAATCGTTCAAGTAAGTGACCGCCATGACCTTCAAACTTCGGCATAATAACCCCCCCCCCCCCCCAAATCTGATTACTTTGTCTCACTATGGTGATACATACTAATACAACAAACCGTACTTGTAACTGTGATTACTTACTTCACCGCTTCTGGATTTCTCCGTTGGCTGTTTACGCGTATTTTTTTTCTCTCTCCCTGGATTTACCATCTAATTATCCGAAATATTTTGTGTAGTATCCTATGTTAAAAGCAATTGTTTAACTTGCAACCAATATTTTTTCTCCTTCCAACATTCATTCCAATTTCTCAGTGCAATGTTTCATATATTTTTTCAAGCATTATTCATTTATGATGTATTCATGAATTGAATGTATTTCAATATGTGTAATACTTTTATGTGAATCATGCACAATTTGGCTTTACGCCGCGAATTGTATTTGTAAATAAACCATGAATAAAATGAAATGAAATATCAAGTTTGAAGCTCGTACCTCTAATGGTTTTTTAGATATCGCGATAACGAGGATAAAATCTGAAATTTCAGAAATTGACCTCTATGACTTTGACCTTTGACCTACGTACCCCCAAATCTAATCAGACCGCCTTCCAATGTGATACATACTAGTACTAAGTTTGAAGTTCATACCTAAAATGGTTCTTGAGAAATCGAGTTAAGGAGAAAGCGGGGCGGACGGACAGCTCGAAAACATAATGCCTCCGGTGGGTGGAGGCATAAAAATCGAGTTTGCTATTGCCTAGAATTACATGTCTGACAAAGTATGCCCCCGGACTCCCTAGATGGCCGTTTGGCTTCGTCAAACGGAGGGTTCCTCAGTGTGCGCCCCCTTTCTGAAATGCGCCCTCTTTCTGAAAATCGTGTATCCGCCCCTGCATATTGCATTAAAAGAGAAGCTGAATCAAATATAACATCATCATCTAGAGCTAGCATCCTTTCGACAAGTGGAGCTGCCCCGAATCTTCTCCAGTCCTTTCACGTTGACATAATTACAACGATTGTAACATTAACGTGGAGAAGGTTTACGGTTCACCTTGTGGTTAGCCCTGGAAAGGACCGAGTAAGAAGAAGAAAGTGAAAACTGAGAGGAGAAGAAAAGGAAAGGCGAGATAGAAATTCAGAAAGTGTAGAAGTAATCTTTCTTGAAAGTGTGAAGTCCTGAAAAGAACTGTAAACCAGATGAGAAGGCTGAGAGTGGAGAAGACGTTTCGGACAGGTTGACTGTCCATCATCAGGAGTGAGTAGGTGCTTTTTTTTTTAAGGCCCATATCAGTCAGTTATGACTATTTAAGCCTTTAACCTTGGATTTGGATTTAGATCTGGATTCTTTAACAAAGTTTATATAAGAAATCTATGATATTATGTTATCTTTTTATGAATTAAATCGTATTGGGCTCAGAATCCCAGCTAATAATAACTACATTTAATTTTTAAGCATTTAAAAAGAGGAAAATTTCCATAATTTCCATACCTTACCTCTTGGACAAAAGAGGATTAACCGATTATATTATTACAAGCAGATGTTGACAACAACTGCAACTGTAACCAGTGTATACAGGACCATGCCAAGCATGGGCAGGCATAACCATATGTAATTATTATAATTTTTGTATATGTGTGTTTACAAGGATGGATAAAAAATACATGTATATGGGGGGAGGGGGAACCTGAGAGCTACAAAGGCGCTAATTCTACTCAGAATGTTTATACATGTTGTTAATACCCTTTTGGCTCTCAACTGATGAAAAATTTGACGATAATAACAATCATTTTCTTTTTCAAAACCAGGTTCAATTCAATGTTGAATTTACCAATATTTGGCTATCGACACTTTCACATTTTGACAGCAAGGTGGTCTATTGTAATTATTACTCTTATCTAGTATATGTTTGTGATTCTAAGCATTTTCACTGCAATAAAGTGTCATTTTTTGCGAATGAGCGACGCAATCTTACAAAACTTTGGAAATGGAAATTTTACATTTTGGCTGGGATTTGGGCAAGAGGCGCCAGCCCCCTTGTTGAAATTGATCCTGTATGCGGACATACATGTACTGTATATATTTATTGTAGGAGTCATATGATTGGATACCGTTTACATGCCGGGAAGAACGGGGTATAAGTAGCGGTAATGCGGACGTGGTGGTGGCAGGTGGGCCGGAGCGATCGGCGGTGGGAGGCAAATTGGCGGGAACCTAACGCTGAGGGCGGCGGTGTAATGCGAACGTGGTACTCTTGCGTGGGCGGAGGTTAAATCCCGGTGTGTGTCGTTGGGTTGGTTGGCTGGTCGTCTGTTGAGTGGGCGGGGGCTGTAGCGGGAGCGTGTCTGGTTGGGTTGGTGGTGACGGGCGGAGGTGTGGGTTGTGGTGGAGTGGCGTCAGTGGTGGGGAGAGCTGGGCGTGGTGGAGGAGTCTCGTTGTGGAGAATAGGAAACCAGATGTTGTTGATGTGAAGTCCTGTGTCCTGAGGTACGGTGTTGTGTCGATGAATCTCGATGGCTTCCCTAATTCTTCTGGTGTTCCAATGTCGAATAGTTGTGATGAGTTAGCTATGGTCCCAGTTGATGCGGTGGTCATGTTGTTGGGCGTGTTTCACGATGGCTGATTTGTCCCAGTCGCTGAGTCGTTGGCAGTTCTTGTGTTCCTTGAGTCTGGTTTTCGAAGTTGCGGCCTGTTTCCCCCTATGTATACTTTGCCGCATTCGCATGGTATCCTGTATACGCCTGGTTGTTTGTTGGGTGGGTTCTTGTCCTTGTGAGAGTGTAGAATAGAGTGGAGCTTGTTGGTCGGTCGGAGGATGCGTTGAAGTTGGTGGGAGGTCTTGCCGATGTACGGGAGGACAACTGTCATGGGTGGGGTGGTAGTCGGAGGCTGGTCGTTGGCGGCGTTGGTGGTGGTCTTGTTGTGTGGTGGTTGTGTTGATCTTCCGTCTAGGGTACAGGTTGATGGTGGTTAGAGCGTTGGTGACATGTCAGAGTTCCTGTTGTAGAGGATCTTGGTGGCTGAGTTGGTAGGCTCGTTTGATGAGGGTGTTGGGGACAGATCGCCGGGTGGACGGGTGGTGGTGAGAGCGGTAATGGAGGTATCGGTCGGTGTGGGTTGGTTTTCGGTAGACTTGGTGAGATGGGAATCCGTCGGGTGTTTTCTTGACGAGGACATCGAGGAAGGGGATTGAGCCATCTTGTTGAATTTCCATGGTAAATTTGATGCTAGGATGTTGTTGCTTGATGTGGTCGAGGAACAAGTCGAGGTCGGATTAGTCTAGTTCTGGACTCTTTTTATTGATTTTCTTATTCGCCGACTATACGCGATAAGCCGAGTGATGGCGCGATCCCGAGAACCTTTTGGCCCCGAAAAAAAAAAGAGTCCAGTGCAATTGCTCCACGCTGACGACTTTCCCTGAGATTTTTCGGGGCCAACAGGTTCTCGGGATCGTGCCATCACTCGGCTTATCGCGTATAGTCGGCGAATAAAAAAACAATAAAAAGAGTCCAGAACTAGACTAAGGTCGGATCTGCTATGGGGCCAGATAACGAAGGTGTCGTCGACGTATCGGAGCCATAGAGATGGACGGGCGTCAGAAGTCTTGAGGGCTTGGGTATCGAAGTTTTCCATGATGATGTTGGCCATGATGGGTGAGAGGGGAGATCCCAAGTTGTTTGTAGTAGTCGGTGCGCCTTTTGAAGGAGTTGGAGTTGAGGCAAGTGAGGAGGAGGTCGTGGATTTGGTCTGGAGTGAGTTTGGTTCTAACTTCCAGGTCTGGGTCTGAGATGAGACGTTGTTTAATGATGTCGCAGGCTTCGTTGACAGGGACGCTGGTAAAAAGGGAAACGACATCAAAGCTGACTAGTATATCGGAGTCCTTGTCTGGGTTTTCGAGATGACATCTACGAACTGCTGGGAGTTGGTGATGTGGTGTTCGAAGAGGCCGACGAGAGGTTGGAGTATGGTAGCTAGATGTCTGGCTGTGTTGTAGCACGGGGATCCACAAGTTGAGAAGATTGGACGGAGAGGAGTGAGAGGCTTGTGGAAGTTGGAAGTACAGTGGTTTGGGTAGTGCGTCTGATCGGTGAAGTGCGAGTACCTTTTGGTTAATCCTTCTTTCGGTTGCTGGGCTTGGGTCTCTTTTGAGTTTGGTGTAGGTCTTGGAGTCGTGTAGTAGTTCCTGAATCTTGTCGTTGTAGGTTGACTTGTCCATGACGACAGTGGCGTTGCCATTGTCAGCTTGAAGGATGTGGATGGTTGAGTCTGGATTGAGTCGTTGGGTTAGTTCCAGTTGAGTAGCGGAGATAGCCGAGTCGATGTTGTGGAGCTTATGTCTAGTGTGCGTGATACGTTCTCGGGTAAGGGCTTTTCCCGCTTGATGTAGTATGCGTTGGGCCTTGGGATTGTCGATGGAGAACTTGAGTTGGACGCATGGTGTGACGATGTTGGAGTCGCGGCAGCGTTTAAGGAAGACTAGGTGAATGTTGAGTTTCGCGGATTTGTACTTATACTTATATCCCGTTCCTCCCGGCACCTACTCACTCCTGATGACGGGCAGTCAACCTGTCCGAAACGTCGAGTCTCCTCCACTCTCAGCCTTCTCATCTGGTTTACAGTCCTTTTTATGACTTCACACTTTCAAGAAAGATTACTTCCACACTCTCTGAATTCTATCTTGCTTTTCCTTTTTCTTCTCCTCTCAACTTTTCTCCACTTTCTTCTTCTTATTCAGTCCTTTCCAGGACTAACCACATGGTGAACCATAAACCTTCTCCACGTTATCAGTACCACCATGCAAACCTCTACTTTCAAAGATAATTGTAAAATTATCAAAATCGAAACCACTGTAAACTTTTCCCCCATGATCCGTTTACTGATTTTGCTTGTATTAAACGATAGTGACTAGATGTTTATTACAAGCGTTTATGATATTCTCGTTGTCATGAAGGCACCATGTTGGCTACTTTTCCATCCCCTTTCTTTAGTGTAAGGCTTTCTTTGCGAGTCATTCATTTTTTGTTATTTATTTATTTATTTATTTATTATTTATTTATTTATCTTTTTTTTTTTTTGGGGGGGGGGGGGGCTTTCTCAATCACGATAGCCCACTGTATATTAATTCGGTATTTATCGACATTTAATGTCAATCCTTAATTTCCTTATTAGTCTTTGAGGTTTATAGTAAACCATAGATTCCACATGGTATTTGAGTTGGATACCTCATGCAGGCCATTGGTGCTATTGACAAAATGAGCAGATGGTTTGTGGCAATATATATGACAAGAAGTTTTTCATACAAGCCTCTGAAACAATATTGCAAGGACACTAGATCAAGTCCCTCTGAGAGCTCAGATTAAGTGAATTACTTTACACATGAATCATTGGTGCAGGAATCCGAGTCTATGTTTTTGACCCATAATCCTAGCATAAGTCCACATTTTGGACAAGGGAATTTGACATGACTTTTTAAAACCTTGGTTTTTAGTCATCCTTGTCTTCAAATATACAAATCCCGTATTACAAAACATCTCTACCATTAAATAACTTTCAAGGTCACAGGCGTTGTTGTACCTTTTAATAACATACCAACGTTGACTATATATAAAACACGCTCCTCAGTTTATCACTGAAATTAAGAACTGAAGAATAATATTCCTACCTGTGACTGGAGTTACGGGATTTGGGCAGACCGTTTGATAGTCACGACAGCAGTCACCATTGATAACGCACACATCATCACACCAGCAATCGTCAACTTGACATGGTGCACCATACTCAAGGCAACAACTAATCTGACATGTTCCACCTGTGGGATATGTTAACAAATAAAACGTTTTCGGAATTTATGGTTGAAGCCTTTTCCCTAGAGTTATCATGAATAACAAATGCTCTAAATGTCATTCTAATCCCAGTGAAAACATAATGAAGGCCCATAATAAAAAGATGATGATGGAGAGCTTCATTGCGCTTTTTTAATCTTTCAAGTAGCAATAATGTTTTTTGTTAAATTGCACTTCCGGCCCCCCCCCCCCCCTTTGGAAGAAAAGTATGCATTTTGACCATAAAGGATCCGCCCTTTTATCGATTGTGCTCCCCCTTTTAGAATGAAACCATTTTTTTTTTTTGCTTGTCAGAGAATTATGGAGGGAAACTGGACCCCCATAACCCCCCCCCCCCCCCAACTGAGCGACTTTTCGAGAAGCTGGCAAGACCAAATACGGGTCTACCTTTTCCAAAAGATGACAAACCTTTGTGTGCCTCCTTATACTAAATCCTGGATCCGCCCCTGCGTGGGTGTGTAGCGATTTATAATATCATTCAAAGTATTCTTAAAGAAGACCCATGAATCTTCCCCTCAAAAAAGTTCTGCAATTCAACTTTGAGCCTTGATATCTTTTTGGCGGCTTTTTAATCATTCTTGATTTTTAGATCATTGTAATGGTTATGTCATCCTTGAATGCTCAGCACCCCTGAATAGAGAGCAAAGTCAAAAGTGAAAAGTTGCAAATTGAATGGCTATCTTGGCTATTGTCTATTGCTTTTGTTGCAATGTCGGGTGTGTGTGAATGATGTTGAATGGGTCATGAATGATTCAACAAGTTTATTTCCTGTTTGGTAGATGAAATGTGCCTTGCACAAGCTTTATGCTTGGTAGTGCTTACTTTTAAAGAGTAGCTGTTCGCGTATGTTAACATGCCACGTCTATCAAATGTTGAAAAGGCTCGAGCAATCGGCCAAATCGAAGCCGGTATTCCCCAAAGAGAAGTTGCTGCTCAATTTGGAGTGAGTCCCAGTACGATCTCCAGATTATTGGCAAAGTTCCGGGAAACTGGGGATGTCAAGGACAGACCAAGGAGTGGTCATCCAAAGAAGACAACCCAACAAGAAGACCGCTTCCTGACCCTTTCTGCCCTGCGGAATCGAAGGTTATCTTCCAGGAACCTGCAAGGACGATTTACTCGAAGATTTGCCAAGCGACTCTCCGACCAGACCATCAGGAACAGACTTCACGCAGCCAATTTAAGAGCTCACAAGGCAGCAAGAAGACCTGCACTTTCGGCCTTGCATCGTCATTCCCGTCAACGCTGGTGTTTACAACATCTTCGATGGAACCGGGAAATGTGGCAGAATGTCCTTTTTACAGATGAATCCAGAAACTGGACGGGTGAAAGTGTGGCGTCGCCGTGGGGAACGCTTCGCTGACTGCTGCATCGACCGGGTAACAGCGTTTGGAGGAGGCAGTGTTACGGTGTGGGGTGGCATATCTGCTGACGGAAAGACACAGCTTATCATCGTTGATGGAAACCTGACAGCAGAGAGATACCGTGACAACATTCTTCGGCCAGAGGTCATCCCATACATGCGCAATCTTGGACCAAACGCCATCTTCCAAGATGACAACGCCCGCCCACACAGAGCAAGGATCATCACCGAATACCTGCAGGAGGGGGCAGTGACGAGGATGGATTGGCCTGCGAACAGCCCTGACTTCAACCCAATCGAGCACCTGTGGGACCAGCTTGGCCACAGCAACGCATCACCAGGCTGGTGACAAGCATGAGGAGGAGATGCCAGGCTGTCGTAGCTGTATTCGGATCTTCTACTCGCTACTGAACTTCTGATCCTTTGCTATTCCACATTTTATGTGCATGTTACTCAATAAAAAGTGCCAAACATTTTGTCATTTGCAAATTTGTGTATTTGTGTTTGTTTTTGTTTCGTTAGAGAGGGGAGAGAGAGTTAAAGAACATGAGTTTACATCAAGAAAGGGGAATGTGTTTGTTGAAGTGAAAAGCAATCCAAGAGAAGAGGAGAGTTTGTGTTGCTTATGTTTCTGTGATAGGGTTACATGGCTGAAAATGAGATAATTTGCTGAGGGGTCTTTTTCCCCACCGCAGTTGTGTACTGCTAAGGTGTTATAAGAGTCTAATAAGAGTCTAATAATCAGAAATATTGTTAAGACAGTGAACAGACTGAAAAAGATGCATAACATATTTCCTGTCTCTATCTATACATGTACAATCTAATAATCAGAAACATTAAACAGAGTGAATAAAACCCTATCATATCAATGATTTACATATTGTATCTCTCTGGTTTCTTAAGAGTACGACCAGATCTAGTGGTGTATGGTTCGTGATGATTCGGGTGTTTGTTCTGATTGTGCATTCTGAATGTGGTGGTCGTGTACGTCATTGTGCGTATCATTATGTATGTTGGTGGTTTTGTTGCATGCTGTCCCTCTCTTGGGTTGGTTTGATGTGTCTGCGATTGCGTCGTAGTGTATGACCCGATGACGCCTGCACTTCGTATGACCTTGGTTCTGGTCGCTTGTTAGTGATCTTTCCTCTCTCCCATCTACCGGTCTCTTGGTTCTGGACTCTCACTTCTTGTCATTTGTATAGTTGGGGAAGGTTGGTAGAATGTTTCTCATCAAAGAATTTTTTTTCTTGCTATTCTGCCGGGTCTGCAGTCTCTGGTAGATGTCATCTTTTTGGGGTGACTGGTTCTGAATTCTGATGGGTAGGTTGGTTTGGATCTTCCTTCCCAGTAACAGCTCAGCTGGAGATGGTAGATTGCTGTCCAATGGAGTGGCTCAGGCACTGTAATGCATTGTTGGCGCCTACGTTGTCTCTCTTGGCTTTTATCATAGTGTTCTCTATGAAGCCATTGGATTGTGGGTACCTCGGGCTGGAGGTTACATGCTAAAATTCCAGTCTTTGGCGAACTCTGTGAACATGGCGCTACTGTACTGAGGTACAATGTCACTCATCAGTCTCTCCGGGGTTCCTTGTTCAGAAAAGATTTCCTTGAGTAGTCTGATGACAGCATGACTTGTTGCTTGCAGTGGTAGCTGCTTTACAATTAGGTACTTTGAGTATGCATCCGCAACAAGAAGGTACTCTCTTCCATCTAGTGTGAAGAGGTCAGTGGAGAAAATTGCCAAGGTCTGGTAGGAATTTCATGTGGTTGCAGAGCTTCTGCTAGCAGGGAATGACAATTCTCGAACATTTCAGGATAATCCCATCTTCAATAGACATCTCGTCTCTGAATGGTCAATACTTGATCAGGCATTTGTCAAGTTTCCGCCTTTCTTCTGGCCATCCCTCTAGGATGACATCTGTCAGGGCGCAAAGTTCACTGTCCTGTGAAGTTGAAGAGCGGATCTCCTGTAGCTTCTTGTCGGAGAACATAAAATCAACTCTCACATGCGCTTCAGAAGACTCAGGGGGTAGGGGATTAAGTCTTGACATGGCATCTGACAGTAGCATCTCCTTTCCAGGTGTGTAGGCTACTTCACTGTCATGTCATACCCTCTGAGTAGTAGTGTCTTTGCAGTCTCGGAGGTACAGCTCCAAGGTTCTTGAGAGTGATCATTTCTAGCGTACACAACAGCTAGCATTTCCCTCCCGATGTTGGCGTAACGTTGTCCGTGAGGGACTTTGAGCCACATGATATTGGTCTCCCTTCCTGTGTGAGGACTGCTCCAACACCCTTGGTTGATGCATCTACTTCTAGGATAAAATGTTTCTTCGGATCGAAGTAAGCAAGCGTGGTGTCCTTGCAGATCATATCCTTGATGGTTTCAAACATCTTCTGAAGTGATTCAGCCCATCTGTATTCCATGTCTTTCTTCACCACCTCCCGAAGTGGTGCAGTCTGTGATGCAAGTTTCGGAATGAAAGGTGACATGTAGATCACAATGTCGAGGAACTGTGGTGCGTTCAGGGCAGATATGGCTTCTGTCTTCTGTGGGTCTGGTTGTACTCCATCTTTGCTGAAGACAAAGCCATAGAATCTCACTCGGTCTTGCTTGATGTGGCATTTGTTCCATGCTGCTTTGCGACCGGCATCAGACTGTGGAAATTGGCATCATGTTCTTCTGACGTCTTTCGATACTGCTATGTAATCGGCATTCCTATGACTCCAGGACATTTCTCAAGAATTTGGGTCATTCGTTGCTGGAATACATCCTGAGAAACACACAAGCCAAAAGGAAGTCGTTTGAAAAGGTAACGGCCAAAAGGACTATTGAAGGTCGTCAAATGGCTTGATTCAACGTCTAGCTGTATAGCCCAATAACCATGTCTGGCATCCAGGGTACAGAACACTGTTGCTCCTTCGAACTGGTGCCGGACTTCTTCAATGCCGGACATCTTCTGATAGATGCGTAATGGAAGAATGTTCCCTTGAGACCCTGTTTCAACCTTGGCTTTTGGCGTAGCTGGCCCTCTTTCAATCTTAATTCTGATCTCAGCAAACACTTCGTTCTTCCTGATTTGGTCAACCCATTTGGTCTCAAGCAGTATGTCTTCCATCTCTAACCCTATCTCTTCTGTTTCTTCCTCTCCTCTCATCTCGTGGATTTTCTTTTTCTGTGCACGCACCCTTCTCGGATGATTGGTTGCAGTTTCTGGTTTCTTTTGCCACTGCTGTTTGGATTTCTTCTTCTGTCTGCAGCACTTTTCCCAGTGGTTCACCTTGTCACAGTTCATGCACTTGGTGCAGTAGGCAGGCACTTTTTTGGTGGGTGCTTTAATCCACAGAACGAATCATTTATTGCTTGGCCATGAAGCGATCTCATGTCCGCTTCCGTTGCCTCATGCGTTCGGGCAATATCTATGATGTGTGTAATTTCATCTTATCATCCTTGGACAGTAGAGTCTCTTGCACTTTCTTGTTGGAAGTACCAATAATCATCTCCAGTTCGGCTTCCTCAAACTTGCATTTCTGTGCTTGGATTCGGCATCTTGTCATGATATTTAGGTTGCGACATTTTGTACCCAGGCGCACTTTAATACTGCTATATAAAGCCTTTATACAACCACACATTACCTACGGAATAGAAGTGTGGGGAAGCACTTATAAGACTAGCCTAAGAAGCATATTGTATTCACAGAAAATGGCGGTCCGTGCTATAACATTCAGTGAATGGAGAACTCATACGACTCCTTTGTTCCAAAGTCTGCGAATCCTTAATGTATATGATTTGCATGACTTGTCAATTTCTGCTTTCATGTTTGATTTGTATAATAACAACTTGCCTCATACTTTAGTAAATTACTGTGACACTATACAGCATAAGTACTCCACAAGGCAAAAGGAAAGTGGACAGTTGCGTCTACCAAAATTCAGAACGACGCAAGGTCAATTTTCATTGTCTTTCATTGGTAGTGAATTTTGGAATAGATTACCTTTTAAAATCAAATTAACCAGGTCTAGAAGTAGGTTTCGGAATTCTGTTACGACATACTTGCTGAGTAAATCATAAGTGAAAACGTTTATGTAAATAGTCTGTATATGTACAAGAAATGTATTTAACATCATTACTTTCTACTTTTTGTACTTCATTGTAAACTATTATTATTTTTAATTTTTAATTTGGGTATTAATTGAACTTTACCAAAATACTTTTTGTTGTTGTGGGTCAGGCTCGACTAGCACACGTGCTATTATCTGGCCCCTTTTACCAACCAATGCTTTTCTTCATTTATATGTAAATATCATTGTATGTAAAAAAAAATGTATTGTAATTAAATGTTGTTGGTGGTAAATAAATCAAATCAAATCAAATCAAATCAAGTCATCTATAGCTTCAGCCGGTTCCTGTTTGTACTTCTATAGCTGAAACCTAGCCAGACGAAAATTAGTCTTAGACTCGCAATGTTTGGAAAAGGCCCGGAATAACTCGGCTGGCGTATTGAACTCCTTGCCCCAGGATTTGTGTATACGGATTCCCTCTTGGCCCAGCCACAACAGGATGTAGGTGCACTTCTCTTCATCAGATTTTCTGCTCAGCGGTCCGGACAATATCAGTTCACAATACTATTGAAATTCTTGAATTCAGTAGGCAAATCTTTGGATGTCTAGTCCATGCATGGGGGTTTAGTTTAGTTAGTTTAGTTTAGTTTATTTCCATTTCCATCAACAATACAAAACGATACAAATCAATAAAAATCAATATTCAGTCAATAATACAATTATAATATCCATGTAAAATTCAAAAGAATAAAATCTTGTGTGACTATAAAATTAATGACATTGAATAAGGCATTGAAGGTACATTTTCATTGAACAAAGTAAACACAAATAAATAACACGAACAAAGCAATGGAAATGGAGGAGTCCACTTGAAAAGCAAAGCTTGTAAACTGTGGACCCCCGAGATTGAACATTATTGTAATGCATATGTAAGAAAAACAAGGAAAAAATGTTACCAATCTTTGTTGAGAATTTTCATGAAGCGAGAAACAAAAATCGAAAGAGTTCTCAAGAGAGTATAACATAATTGGTAATTGCAATTGAAGTATACTCAAGAAAAGCCAACATAGAACATTAAAAAGCAACACACAGTACCAGACATTCAAGAGAAGGGACAAGCTGCAAGTTGATCTGAATGGAGTGAGAGACCAAGGAGATAGAAGATAGCGCACAAATTCCATGACCAAATAAATACTACGAGTATTCTAAGCATAATAAAGCCAGCGACGCGACCTGTCTGATTTAAGGGTTTAACGCGAAGCAGATAAAAGATGAAATGGAGTGAGAACGGAATTGAATGGGATGGAAGGCATAAAGAGGACAATGCACTATAGTTAGGTGTTGTATGAAGGAAGCAAGAACTATTTCAATCTTTTCTTCAAAACGTTAAGGTATTGGGCAGTCTTCAGTTCATTGGGTAGTGCATTCCAATATTTAGGGCCTTCAAAAATCAGTGTATTTTTAGCGAAACATGATCTAAGTAGGGGTACATGGAACTCATCCGATTGCCTTGTAGGATATTTGTGAATTAAATCATTTTTAACGAACATATCAAGAAATGCATCTGGTAATATGTTGTTAATATATTTATAAATAAATTGACCTAATTGAAAATAATAAAAATCCATTATTTTTAATATTTTATTATCCAGAAATAAAGGATTAGTATGAGATCGTATTGGAGAATACATATAATACGAATTGCTTTCTTTTGTAAAAAAGAGACCTTGTTCAGGAAAGTCTGGTGAGTATAACCCCAAACCAAAAGGCCGTAAGTCAAATATGGTTGGATCAAGGAAGAGTAAAGCATTAATAATGACGAACGAGGAAGAAGTGATTTAAGTCTATAGATCACGCCAATATTGCGTGAAATTGTTGTACATATAATGTGATATTTCCATGACAACTTACTATCTACTATAACTCCTCCAAAACTTGGTGTGGGAAACACATTGTAAATGAGTGTAATCAAAAATGACATCAGAGGGTAAGGAATGTAATGAATTACTGAAGAACATATAATTTGTTTTTTGGAGATTGAGTGATAGTTTGTTAGCTCTGATCCATTGGGATATTTTCGATAATTCGTTGTTACCAGTATCTAGAAGCACTTTGTGGTCACTGTGAGATAAAATAAATCAGTGTCATCCGCAAATAAAATAAAGGAAAGAACTTGGGATGATCTATAGAATTCATTAATATATAATATAAACAAAACAACGGGCCTAATAAACTTCCTTGTGGGACGCCACAAGTGATACGACGAAAATCTGACTAATATTCATTTAAAAAAACGTACTGTTTTCTCTTTGAAAGATAACTCCTGAACCACTGTAAGGCCTTCCCACGTACACCATAGTGTGAAAGCTTATAGAGCAAAATATTGTGATTGATGGTATCGAAGGCCTTAGAGAGGTCCAGGAAGATGCCAATTGTATGTGAGGATTTATATATTGCGTGGGCGACCTTCTCGACAAAAGACTTCAACGCGTGGACAGTGCTATGCTGTTCTCTGAATCCAATCTGGTAGCTGGAAAAGATATTACATTTCTTCAGAAAGGAAATCATTCTAACGTATATTACTCTAATAATTTTATCTGAATATCTGACACAGGAATTTTACTAGCAAGGTTGTCTCCAATTAAAAAAAGTAAGTATTAAAAATATTCGCTATCTCACTGGAGTCTTCGATAATTTTATTTTCAAATATATTATTTATGTTGGACCTATTGTTAACTAAGTTCATTGCTTGTTTAAGCACCTTGCAGATATTACGCATGTCATTCTTTAATAAATCAAGGCGGATTTCAAAATAATTTCTCTTTTCTAAGCGTATAACTCTGGTCAGAATATTTTTATATTTTGACCTGGACTGATCTGTACCTTTTAATTTAAAATTATAGTAAAGATTATTCTTACGATTAATCGATTTTAGAATAGATTTAGAGATCCAAGGGAGTTTGTGTGTATTTTTGTAATCATGTTTTACTTTTTGTTTTGGTATATGAACATCTAATTGGTTATTTAAAATATCACAGAACATATCGTGCGAAACGTCGACTTGGTCAAGATTATACACGCAAGACCAATCAAAGTGTTCAAGACTCGCGCCCAGGTGGGCTATATTCGCAGGAGTTAGTTTACGTCTCAGCGGACGGGGACCACTATTGTTTACTGATTGGGCCACACGATAGTTGGTCATAATGGGATAATGATCAGTGGAATTACAAAGAACTATAAAAGAGTCAGGATGGGGAATTACATTGGAGAATATATTGTCTATTAAGGTTGCAGAGGTATTCGTAACACGGGTTGGTTTGGAAACAAGTGACAAGAAAGAGGCGGACAAATATATTTCTAGGAATTCCTGTGATATAGCACTTTTTCTTAAGAAGTTTATCTTGAAGTCTCCTATCAGGAAGCAATCTTTACTATGAGAATTAAAGTTACGGAATAGATCGGATAAGTGTAATAACAAGAGCCCCAGGGGGCACGACGCTCACCTGAGGTGGATCAATTCACATCTGATGCATGTTCTCTCTAGCACCACCAGGAGATATGTTAGAAATTGAAACAACTAGGAGGATGTACATGAGATGATGTTAGAAATAATTCCCCCCACCCCCATGGTCTACAATGTCATGTATTATTTGAATCTCCTACATCTAAGGATGATTCCCACCAAGTGTGGTTGAATCATACAACAAATCATGCAAAGAATGTACATTTCCCCTCCTGCATATTAACCTCGCCCTTGCAGGACCCCTATGGGGCCACCCTGAGAATGACATGAACAACTTTTTAAAATTCATCTTCAAGATGTATATAACACACAAAATATCTAGATAAACTTCTGGATCTGGAGAAGAAGAATGTTTGAAATTTACATAGCTTTTACACTTGGGGCCCTCCCCCTGGGCCCCCTGGGGGCCACATGTACCATTTTAGCAACTTTGGATCCCCTACCCCTAAGGATGATTCCTACCAAGTTTCGTTGAATTCCGATCATGTGTTTTGGAGAAGATCAGAATGTAAATTTTGCTGGCAGCGCCCCCCCCCCCCCCCCCCTCCGTCCAGTATGTTACCCCCACAGGGCCCCTATAAGGCCACTCAGAGAAATTTCATGAACAACATTATTCTTCATCTATAGAGGTATCTCCATATACACAATACCAAGTCTGAGCTATGACTGGTTCTGAAGAAGAAGATTTTTGAAATTTACATAGCTTTTACAATTGGGGGCCCTCCCCCTGGGGGCCACATGTACCATTTTAGCAACTTTGGGTCCCCTACCCCTAAGGATGATTCCTACCAAGTTTGGTTGAATTCCGATCATGGGTTTTGGAGAAGAAGATGAAAATGTAAAAATTTAACGGACGACGGACGACGCACGACGGACGCCGGACAAATTTCCATCTCAATAGCTCACTCGAGCCTTAGGCTCAGGTGAGCTAAAAATTCATGTGCATTGGATATAGGGGACCGGTAAACTACACCGACAATATTCTTTCTACGCGGGATCGTTATTTCTACGAATAGAGACTCAATAATATTATTACAGACTGATATGTCATCAAGAACAGCGTATTCGAATTTTTTAAGAACATAAAATGCAACCCCACCACCTGACCTTTCCAGTCTGTTTTTGGAGATAAAATCATAGTCATCTATTAAAAATGCAGGATTAGAATTATGGGTTAACCAGGTTTCCGTGAGACCAATGACGGATGTGGGGGATTCTTTCAGATTATGTAGCAATTAATACCTGTCATCTCACCCATGATGTTTGTTTCTGTGTGTGACTTGTGTGAACAACCAATATAATCTTTAAAAGCCTACATCACATAAAGGAGTATGACTAGTAATCCTGTTACATGAAGGAGTAAGGTCAATATGTGTAAATAGAGCAGGAAGAAAATTCGGTCTGTTTGGAGCAGGATGTTGCCCTCGGTATTACCTACAATTACAAAAACATTAAAGAGGTTCAGTCACCTAAAACATAACTGTTTTTTGTATAAGACCAATCCTAAAAATTTAAACCCGGCATTTTATCAGTTAACAATTAAGAGTATGAAGGAAATACAGTGTGCGCCAATTTCTTAGCGATTGCATGCGGATGCCTCAACAAGTCGAATCAAAAGTTGTCTTTCCACTGAATCCATTTATTGATAGTGTATTTAAACTTACAATATCTCTTTCTGTAAGTAACATTTGGATGTCCATAACATAATTATGTTTTAAATAGTTATGCGTTATGGAACCCCTTGCAAAGCAATTTTTGGGGTAATTCGTCCCCTTTTAATTTTTGTGCAGATATTTGCTCTTCATTGTTTTTCGCATCATCAGACATCACAATGGAATATCAACAAACCTGAGGATGTCATGCAGAGTATGACTAGTAAAGTCTAACCATATCCTGTTACATAAAGGAGTAAGGTCAATAGGAGCCTTATCCTGATATACAAATAGGAGTAGGGTTACATCAAATTTAACCCCCTATCATGTGTGTAATCACTCATGCTGCATTTAATTTTAGGTTTTGGGTGATGTCTGTCTTTCACCAGAAACAGAGAGAAAAAAATGTTAATGGTTATATAATGAAATTAGCATTTTTTAAAGTTTGTATTTTAGTGTAAATATGCTTCTTATTTCCTGTATGTCTCTGGGCAGGGAATTCCAGAATTTTGGGGCAGTAAAAATTGAAGTATTTTGTGTGAGCACAGTACGGGTTCTAGGTAAATGGTAAAGATTTATCTGCCTGGTGGGGTATCGATGAATTTCTTTATTAACTATAAACATATTATTGACAGCAGGGGGCAATTCATTATTTCGCTCTTGAAACATAAGCACTGCCAGATTTAGCTGATATATATCACTAACTTTTAAAACATTATTTTAAAAAAAAAAGGCTATAAGTGTGGTGACGGAAATTGACATTGCTAATAATGCACATAGCCTTTTTTTGAAGTAAGAAAATTCTGTCTAGTAGGTATGATGCAGTTTATCAATTTATCAATTCAAACAGCATGTGTGACAAATGGATCCAGCAAAGCGTTCATTATTTCAAAAACATAGCATCTTGATTAAATCTAATGTCACACAGCTCAATTTCATATCAGATTTCACTCAGGGGATTCATCTACTCGATGTCGGTGTCCAGCGACGTCAATCTCCTGATGATTACCGTCTCACTAGGCCTGGCTCGATCTGGGACTGGGTCTCACTCGGTCTGCGCACATCCGGTGCGCCGTCTATCAACTGCTGGCGTGCTGCGTAATCACTCAGATTCAGTCACAATTCTGATGAAAGTCAACCAGTATTCAAATGTCTCTCGAATATATCGCTGATCTGGGGAGCGTTTCATCAAGCGTTTTGTCGGTGATTTTTACTGACAAATTTGCTCTCAGCCAATCAGATGCAAGGATTTCAGTAGCTTATAACAGTTGTCGGTAAAAATCACTGACAAAACGCTTGATGAAACACTCCCCTGTTCAGAGCTTCACTTTTATCAGATCTTGATGCATCCAGCGGAATATAGTCCAAAATCGATGTTGATAAATCGCAAAGTTTCCGTCATTCACCATGTACACATCATAGTTCCGCTATCAAACTCAGATGTAGAACTTTCACTTCAAATTCCTCCGCGGCATTCGTATGTTCGTAATACAAAAGTCCTCGTGTAACTGTCCATGCCGCCTGTGAACGCGCATTCATCCACTATAGCACAGGGGGTCGATCCGTGTAAACGGAGACCCAACCTAAGCCTGGCCGGTTATGTCAAAAGTGTCCATAAAATCCAATCCGGGCTCCACCTGCTCTCAAAACCGTCTAGGAAATTCCTTGCACCGCTGCCACCATGTGATATGATGGACACGAAGTAACATCAACATTAAGACTCTTTACAAGGCTGGATTTAGGAACTCAAACTAAGAACAACTTGTTCCATTTATTAGGTATATGTGAAGCCCCATTACAAACTTTGATATCAATGCTCACGGGCATATAATGTAGATCATGAATTATCATAGATATAAATGACATCATATTTCAACCAAGACTCTGAGTCTGAGCAGCAGCCTATAAATCACTTAATGTTCAGCACCACTTGTCATGCTTGGTGTTCTAATATATTCACATAAGCAAACTACTATTAACTTAAAAAGTGTACTCACTTGTTAGTGTGATTGTGAATTTGGTAGTCTAGTAGACAGTAGATCCAACTACGGTCTGTTAGAACTTAGCTGGTCACTATATGGCACTAAGTAAGAAGTAATCTTAAAACTTAACCGCAGCTTAGTCATAAAAATGCAGAGAAATAACAAGTAATCCAAGCCTGCTGGACTCAAGCACTGAAATGACTACTGAGACAGACAGATTTAGCTCACACCAAAGTGAGTGTCTGGGACTGCACATAAACAATCCAATGAACAACACAGGGTAACTCCAACTGTGTACGGAAACATATACCTTGACAGCTGGAAAATCCCCACACCACCCCTTCGGGTTTTTTTTTCTTTTCTCTCTCTCTCCTGCAAGTCACCCCTCTTTCAACTTTAATGTTATGAATTCAACGTTTCTGGGCTGGAAGCATATGAAGCTTTGTTTAGGATGTCTTTTGTATAATCACCCTTTTTACACTCATGTGTACTCGTTCTATGTTAACACTGAAATGTGTTATGTTTGATGGTACAGTAACCAAAAAATATTTCACCTATATTATTTTCACCTACTAGTGCATAGTGTCATCGAATTCAATAACAATAACAATATCACACAATACATACCCTCCACTCATCTGGGAAGCATACGAATCAGCCGCCATTTTACAGGCGCGAACATGCTTATTAAACTTCAATGACGCTAGTATCCTAGCGGGTACCCATTTTATATCTGGAAGAAGAGAAGCAAAGTACAATGCACTGATTAATGACCGAAGTCAGTGCCCTGCCAACGCTTGTACATGCGACTGTTGAATCAGTAAAATGATGAAACCCCTCGACCACAACATCTCATGCCGGGATGAAATATTTGTGACTGTTTCAAAAGGTGTTCATATTGTCGCACTAGAAGGATAATTTCAAATAAAGTGATAATCGTTTCTTAGGTTAAATAGAAAGGTATTGCTTACCACACATCCATTCATCACTTCCATCGGGACATTCACTGAGCCAATTGCAACGACTTGTCAATGGTAATACATATGAGCTCGCATTACAAATGAAGTATTCTGCGAAAAAAAGACAGTTATTATAAAAAATCAGTGGAATATGTATCTCGGATCTGCTAATTTATCCTACGGGTTGTCCATAAATAAGACTTCGGGAGGTCGATTTTAAGCGACGTCTAGAATATTGCTTGATATTAATTTGTAGTTTAAATGAATAACAGGTAAAAGAGGCATTCCGACTAGAAATGTGCATATTTGGGTTTTTTTTAGAAAATATATCTTCAACAAAATAATTATTTAATTTTCTAAAGAACGCTAAAATTCATCTTATTATGAGTGTACCAGTGTATTTCAACCACCCTGTGTTTTTACGTGTGCTCATTATATTAGAAAAAGAAACAAGAGAACAAATTACGGCTCAAGTTTGATGCATTTTTCCTATCTAGGTAGAACAGTAATTTTTCTTTCGTCCCAAAACAAAGAATCTACAAATGTAATCATATATCAAGACAATGGGTATGATCAGGTGATGGGAACAGATTTAGATCAAAGCTTTAAAAAAGTTCTATTTTTGTGAAATATGAAACATCAAGAAGGCTTCATTAGCTTGTGTGCATTTCCATATTGGCTGATTGACTAACAGCTTTACCAGCTTTATACAATATTCGTACCTGATAAGTCATCGAGAGCACTTATAGCGACAATGAAGCCCATGCCTCTGGATGTAAAGTCGGTCTCGAAGGTGACCCAAGACCGCCTGTTGTCATGGAGGATGGGGTTGGGGTTGTTGTATCCTGAGATGGTGTGTAAGATGCTGTCGGAGTCCGAAGGATCGTGCCCTGTTCCGATGACGAGGACGTCGAATTCGGGTTCGGTGTGCAGGAAATCGAAAACGAAACGAGTTCCAGACCCTTCCGGAGCAGTGACCAACCACGTTTGATTATACTGATTTGGGTAAGGCTCATGGAAGTTTGGAGAGAGCAGGAAGAAAATTCGGTCTGTTTGGAGCAGGATGTTGCCCTCGGTATTACCTACAATAACAAAAACATTAAAGAGGTTCAGTCACCTAAAAAATAACTGTTTTTTGTATAAGACCAATCCTAAAAATTTAAACCCGGCATCAGTTAACAATTAAGAGTATGAAGGAAATACAGTGTGCGCCAATTTTTTAGCGATTGCATGCGGATGCCTCAACAAGTCAAATCAAAAGTTGTCTTTCCACTGAATCCATTTATTGATAGTGTATTTAAACTTACAATATCTATTTCTATAAGTAACATTTGGATGTCCATAACATAATTATGTTTTAAATAGTTATGCGTTATGGAACCCCTGCAAAGCAAATTTTTTTGGGGGTAATTCGTCCCCTTTTAATTTTTGTGCAGATATTTGCTCTTCATTGTTTTTCGCATCATCCGACATCACAATGGAATATCAACAAACCTGAGGATGTCATGCAGCTAGACAGGCTAACATGGTCGACAGCTATCGAGCTTAGAAAGTCGTCATCAGTGATTCCTTCTAAGACAAGCCATCCGGTCCCAAGGGAACTGAGGTCCACCTCACGAAACCTCCATTCGCTGTTGGTGTGAGCCGTGTTCGACCATAGCGCTTGTTTCAATCGAGTATCCTCTCCAACAAAGCCGACCTTGAGCGCCCCTTCTGCTAAGCCGTTGTCAATGCGGTAAGAAAACGTAAAGCACAATGGCGAATCACTGCCGTCTCCCACTCTTGTAAGCCTTGGGCTAATTAGACCTGCAGAGTATCCTGGTCCTTTGTCAAAGTCTTGGATGCGTATGAAGGTGTCGTCTAGTAGGTTCGATGGAAAGAGGAAAGTTTATAAAAGTGATGAAAAGTGACGGTTTGGAAGGCCGATGAGTATATCTTGTACAATATTTAGCAAGCTTGAAGAAGAGCAATGACGATGAACTTGATGAAAATCCATAACCTAAAACCACCATTTTTTTTCATTCGAATTCCATTATTATACCTTTAAAATATTGTGACGAAGCTGATGTGTTATCATTTTGTCGGTATTAAACGCATGCCTTAAAAGAGATAGACCTGGATAAAAATGTGTCATTGATTTCTTACATACCATTCTCTGTTGAAAGATACCAATCAAATTCGTCACGTGGTGTTTTGACCTGATCCCATCCACAGAAGCCGTCCTCAAAGTCGCAGTATATATCAGGGGAAACATCGACGAGACGTTCATGAAATGCTAATTATGTGAAAATAAATTGACAAATAATTGTCCCTTCCATCATTGGGGGATTTAGGGGGCACTTCCGGCCCATGCCCCCCGCCTTTTGAAATAAAAGTGTCCATTTTGCCCCCTTTTTTGTAAATTGTGCCCCCTTTTAGAACTGATAACTTTTTTTTCCTTGTCAGATAATTTTCTGAGATTATTTTGTGCTCTCCCTTTACAAAATCCATAATCAATTCTTGCTCAAGATGTCGAAACATTAATTTAAAATCACAATTATTATTACATTCTTTGAATAATATGGAATAAATATCCAACAAAAGCTGTGACAATCATGTTAAACGAAATTGAAATATTAATCATTATAGTGATTTTTCTTTTTATATGTATAAATAATTAGAGCCGACTGCATATAAGAACAAAAGCATAATCACAAGAGAAGTAAAACCTTGTATTGCAAAAGAGTAATGCAGAAAAGAAAAATGTAAACGGAATAAAAAAGACTCTTTGAAAATACGAAAAACGAAGCGTAAAAATCATCATCAGATCATTAGCCGTATAAGAGAGAGAGAGAGATGCTGATATTTATGTATAATTGTTACAGTACATAATTTGGGAGGTACTGGGTAATTTCAAATTTCAATTTAGGCGGCGACATATCTTAGATCTTCGTACAATTAGATAAAGTGGGCCGAATGAATTCAGTGTGCTGTGAATTCATTGCAAAGTTGGGGTTCAGTAGCTACAACTTTTACCAATAATGAATAAGGAGAGTATAAAATTGATTGCGTTATGTTTGACAGTGGGAAATGGAAGTTTCTGTCAGTTTTTATTCCCATTATAATAAGCAATAAGCAAACTGGCAGCGATTTGCTATTGAATATGAAAATTGTAAATGTATCTCAAATAATGAAACGAGTTCTGAATTACTGTTCTCTTTTTGTTTATATTGATACACGCAGTCTTAGTGGTATCTATATTTAAAATTCGTGAACCCATTACGAATTCCAAAACGGAAATATAGTCGTTCTTAGGCACAAATATTAAATACAGTAATA
The DNA here is from genome assembly GCA_025617745.1 of Heliocidaris erythrogramma. Taxonomy (NCBI): domain Eukaryota; kingdom Metazoa; phylum Echinodermata; class Echinoidea; order Camarodonta; family Echinometridae; genus Heliocidaris; species Heliocidaris erythrogramma. The sequence goes on along the minus strand of CM046857.1, from coordinate 14,996,845 downwards.
CAATTAAAATGGATCAAATCGCCTAACAGCACTGAAAAGGTTTTGCAGCAATAATCATATGCATTCTTCTAGCTCCTGTGTTCTTAATTATTTTGTCAGGCGGGCCAGAAATATTCTTGAAATTACGTCGCGGGCTTATATACATATAAAGACGTATGGGGCTCACGTCTCAATTGCCTGAATACGCTGTGTAGCTTTCTAGCTTTTAGATTCAGCGAGCGAGCGAAGCTTGCAGGCAAAAATTGACACTGTAGAATCGCGAAAAACTAATTTCGTCATCAAAATATGATAATTTAGATCATCTGAGATATAAAAATTACAAGAGACCATTTCACTGCCCGGAAATGAGATTCGGTGCCCGAATGCAGGAAAATTTTAATATTCTCGGGGGAGAGAGCTTCAGTCCCCATCCCCCGCTTCAGATGTTAATGCATACATACCCGAATGGCTCATATAAGGACAGTTGAACGATTTTAGAATACTCCTCCCGTGTCCTTATTTTTTTCTACGTTTCATGTTTGTCCGTTTTTTTAAACTATATGTACGTGGTAGAAGAGGGAAAGGATAAATATGATACTGCTTTTTGCGAGCGAGCAAAAATGTGATATTGTATGGAATAATTCATGTATTAAGGTAAATGGTTCTATAGTCTTTAAACAGGACTGGATAAACAGAGGTATTAATCGAATTAATCATTTACTGAAGCAAGATGGTAATTTCCTTACATATTCTGAGTTTGTCATTAAGTTTAACTTGCATTGTAACTTTCTTGATTATTATTCAGTTATATCTGCTATTCCATTATTTGCAAAGAACCTGCTACAAAAGATGTAAATTACCAGGAAGAAATTATTCATAGCATAAAAAGGTGACAAAAGTTTGTAAACTTATACATAAAATATAATATATTTAAAACTCCAATTTCACAAAATAAATGGGAAGCTATTGTTTTAGAGCCCATAGTTAACTGGCGTAAAATTTATATAATTCCTTTTAAATCTACTTTATCCACAAAGATACGGTATTTTCAGTATAAATTAATCCACAACATACTCGGTGTTAACAAGTATCTAAAGCAAGCTGGCGTTACCCACTCTGATTTATGTATTTTCTGTTTAGCAAATACTGAGACCATTGCTCACTTATTTTGGGAATGTCCCTTAACTCGTAGGTTTTTGGATGATTTTGAAAAATATACCCTTAAAAATGAAATTAAGTTAACTTTTAATGATTTTGTCTTCGGCATACCAGGTGGTAATTACTCTGCAATCAATTTTGTTATTTTGTATGCAAAATCTATTTTTTCAACTAAATATTTAAACGGCTTTTTATCGTTTTATTCATTTCAAAATAAATTGGAATATCAATACGAGATAGAAGAAACCATGAATATGCAACAAGATAAGTTTATTTTAAATCTTGATGGAGAGCGGCATATCCAACTCATTTAAATTCTACATTATAAAATTTTATGTATTATTACATTTTGCATTTTGTGTATATTGTTTATGGAGAAATATCGAATAAAGACTTGATTTGAAAAAAAAATGTAATACTTTTATTCATAACAATAGTTAGGATGATATTATATTATGCATCAACATAGTACTTTAAAAAAAAAAGATTATTTTTTTCTTAATAGATGTTTTTGGCGGGCCGCATGAAATCGTCGCGCGGGCCGCACTTTATCTAGCTGATTGAATTAATCACTCAACTCAACACCAAATTCTTGAATTATGACAAGATAGCACTAATACTGCGTGTATCAGTATAAACAAACACAACAGTAATTCTGAACTCGTCTCAATATTTTAGATACATAATCAATTTGTATATTCAATAGCAAATCGCTCTCGGCTTGCTTAATGCTACCCTAATCGGCAGAAAAAAACTGACATAAACTTCCATTTCCCATTAACACTCGATTAACACTCGATATACACTCGATTTTCCACTCTCTTTATTGCTACAAGTTGTATCTACTGAACCCATACTTTGTAATGAATTCACAGCAAACGGAATTCACTTTATCACTTGATTTATCAATACGTAGATTTAATCTATTTCTTAGATCATATAATAATTATTTTGGTATATTTAAATCTGAAGCATGAATTAGATTTAAACACAAAATCTATTTCTTAGATTATATAATAATTATTTGGGTATATTTAAATCTGAAGCATGAATTAGAATTAAACACAAAGTCTATTTCTTAGATTATGTAATAATTATTTTTGGTATAATTAAATCCGAAGCATGAATTATTTATCAAATTGATCTTTCAATTATTTTGTTTGTATATTTAATCTTACCGTCGCATGGAGGCAAATTTGAGTCTTGTACACATGTGCAAGAATATCCCACCGCGAGGTCTCTGCAAGGATTAGATGGTCCACAAGGCTGGTCGGTACAAACCTGACCTGATCCCCAAAAGGGCGATATGGAACCAATGAGACAGACATTGATTAAGAGAGATATTATACCCCCTCCCCAGCATGGCGCCTTTTTGTATGAACCAACAACAAAGCAACCGACGAGTTCAGTGAAGAAAATCTTTTTACACAAAGGCATATGTCTGCGTATAATAGTTTCTTCAAGAACTGAACATAAAGAAGTTTCGACGCAGGTTAAAACCTACTGAAAAAGGAAAGTAAAGCACAAGAAGCGAATATCAAGGGCTCAGTTCTTTCAAATTTGCTAGTAAAACATATTCATGTTCCTACTGGTACGCATGGAAATAGCAGACAGACATCTTTTTGTTCTTTTTTTGTGGGTGAAATTTCTGGGCAATTGTATTTGTATTCCTTGTATTTGCAATGTACAGCTTACCAGTAGCTGATAAAGCTTGTATGGTAGCGTTGAATCCATCTGGAGAAGTACTGATAGCATCAGTAGTATATTTGAACCACACGACTTGGCTGTAAAGTCGGTAAAAGTGGTCGATGGAGGTATCAGAGCTTGCCATGATGGAATCCTCGTCCGTGGGGTCGTTTCCGTGACCGATGACCAGGGCGTCGTATGCTCGCTCGATGTCAACTGAGTGCATGGTGATGTCGACTGTGTTACCCTCTGTCGAAGTGATGATCCAAGTTTGTTGAAAGTTTATTTTATTAAACGCTTGGATTATGAAGAAAGAGCCGAACAGAGTGCTGGTAGTCTCTGTGATTGAAATATAATGCAAAAATTAGAGACATTAGAGACATATTTTTCACACTGTGTGGGTTATAGTCTTACCTCCAGGAAGAATCAGTTCACACTTATGAAGAACAATGCATTCTAGAACAATCACAAAAGCAATCATGATATCGATGATATATTGAAATCATATAGAAAATTAATGCCGTTGATTCAATCAGCTGTAAGGCGACTCCGCTGTTAAGAGTCTCCAGTATTAATTAACCTCTTTACTAGCAGTCATAAATTTTATTTTTCAGATTGGAAGGTAGATAACTCAATTTGTTTCACGTGGAAGATAAGTGCCTTTTTTATGTTAATTATTGCTTGTGTACATTATATGCCATGTCCCACTGTAAACGAACAATTTTGCACTCTGTTACAATTGCTATTGGCTAATAACAAATCATATTCATATATATATATATATATATATATCCATTGTAGGTTGGCAGATTAATATATTTTCAGGTAAATATGAATAGATTTCATGCCCTTGTTACCAGACCGGGCTTAAGATGTAAGCTTTTCTTCTCTACCAGGCTGAGATATAAAGAAAAATGTCTTAGACTGCAAGCCTTTAATACTACCTTGTACTTGAAGATCTGGAGTTATGTTGTCAATGAAGTTTTGGTACTCGGACACCCTAGTGTATACTCCTGGGTAGTTCGGTCTCCCGCAGCCATAACCGAAGCTGGTGATACCGACCAAGAATATTCGTCCGTCGTCGTCGTCGCATTGTAGAGGACCACCAGTATCCCCCTGTCAAAAAATGTTGAGAGTTGAGGGAACAGAAAATACAATCAGTTTGATGTATTGAACTAATATATTGTCCTGCGTCATCTGTTTGTTTTACCGTACATCACACTCTCTGCATTCTACTTAAAACAAAGGCGTATGATCATAATATCCTTATCATATATATCTATATATTTATTCATATATAAAGGATTGTGTGTGTAATTACATTAGACCATACGGAGTCATTTGGAATCATTAACAGCTGTCATGGCTGTGTTACTAAGTTACCTTTACGACATGCAAAATAAAGATTTACAAAGTAGAAGCGATAAAGTTTATGTAGAATTAGCTGAGATATGTCAAATGTTATTTACCTACTGCATTAAAAAAAAGACGCACAAATATAATGTACTAATGTTAGATTTACATTCCAGTTAAACATAGGAACCTATCTAATGTTACTGTTGAGGTATACCTGGCACGTATCCATTTCTCCTGACACGTGACCTGCACAGATCATGCCGGAAGTGATCAGTCGATCGTGGTAGAAACTTGCGCACTCCTCCTGGCTGAAGAGCTGTACTGTAGCCTCTTGCATGGTATCTGATACGTAACCTCCTACATTAAACATAGACATAGGTGGGTAGTCACAAAAGCGTTAGCATTTTAGTCCAGCTTAAACCCGAATCAGGGGTAAGATTTAGTTCTATGATTCATAGAGCGCCGTGCCAACCTCTATACCTTGTTAAATTACCATATTTTGTTAATACAAAAAAGTAACTTATTTTCCGATATTCTTTTATTTTCTTGGATTAATGTAGTGGTAAAATTAATATATACTGGTCAATGTAAGAAACGAAAGGTTATCCATATAGCTTAAATCTGTCAATAATGGCATAAGAGCATCAAGTCACCTTTGCTGGTGTGTCCCCAACCAGATACATAACACTTCGTGTAGACAGAGGGATCTTGAAGTCGGGACAGGCATACCGGTCTTATGTAATCATTTCTAAATTCAAGGGGATTATCAAAAACGATAAGTGCAATATCGTTTTCAATAGTCTGGCTGTCATAATTCGGATGGGAGATGGATTGCACACCCACTTCCTTATGATAGGGTGAAGTCATTGACAGCTTCAGGTCACCCAGCACAGCAGTTTCGAACTTATCCCTGTAAGTGATTGAACGAAGATTCATATTATTTTTGCGTGCCCTCAAATCTCCAATACCTCTGTCACACCGATGAGACCGACAACAGAACGATCAAGAAATTACATTACCAAGAATGGCCAAGTTGCCGTTAGCTTTGGAGTCAAGATGGCGGTGTGACTGGGCTATTAAACTTGGATTTGTGATTCGTATATAGAATATCAAACACTAATGTGTACTATGCCTAATGATTATGAAAATTTTCCAAATGTATAACGAATAATGATCACTTTGAGAAAATATAAATAGTGTTTATATTTTGCTTGAAAGAAGAAATGATTTGTAGTATTCATTTCTTATCAAATACATGTGTATTTGGGGGCTATTATGAGATATTACTCATCTTGGTATTTGTAAAATTATTGGTTTACACGAAATAATCATACTCAAAACAAATACTCCAATTGTTTCAACCCTTTCATACCATGAAATTTTACAAGGAATAACAAACCAAACGAGGGTAAAGATATATTCTTACGCGCAGTGGGCTGCTGTAACAGCTATTGATCTGCTGATGACCACGGCTGCACATCGATGAACATTGTTGCTATCTCGGAGAGACGCCATCCAAGGCCAGTCTCCTAGCTGGGTCAATGAACCCCCGATGATACGTGGGTTGGTTGGCGGACTTGCAGGGCGGTAACCGCATTCGACGCCTTAAATAAGAATAAGATATAAGACACATGTTAAGTAAAAGAGGCTGTGATTATGTGATTGTAAACCCTTTGCCTACCACGGACAACAAATCTCGCCAAGGAATTATGTTCGGACTAAGAATAGCGATGTTGCCCTCCTAAAACAGGAAAAGTTTAACGTAGTTTGAATCCTATTCCCATTGAAGATATTTCATGCCCTACCTTTACAATAAAACAAAGCAATTACGGGGGTTAAAGCAGTATACTTCGATAACATATTTTGAATACATTCTAAACTGATGTTTATCATAATAAATTACTGATTTTAACAACGAGAGGGACAAAATGTAGGGGTTCTGGGGTCTAGTTACGGGACGGTGGGTCACAGGATATGGGGATTGAGTCACTGATACACCATTTAATGTCCTTTGGCAAGTTTTTAATATAATTTTGTCCCACTTGACCAAGGTGAAGGACATGGGTACTTCGCAGAAATCCATTCCTTTGTATGCTAGAGCGCCGTGATAGCAGCCTTGATAAAGCCTAGTCATACTGAAGCGCCAGGAGTGTTAAGGGTGATGGACAGGGCGATCTACAAGAACCCACTAATATTTATGTTTTGACGCATTTATTTCCCTAAAAGCGTGTCTACTTTATATCATTTAAATAGTAGGTATGATTTTTTCCAGATAGTAAGTTGATAAATAATAACAAAAACATACCCAAAGTCACACTGAAAACCTGCATATTAATGAACAGATCATGTGTGTCGATAGCAGCATCGAGCAGAGCCAAAACTGCATCAGGAGAAGCCGAAGCAAACCCAAGATCAGCGTGCACGATCAGACTGCCTAAGCTGTGGATCAATTTACATTAGAAAACTTGATGAAAGGTAATCAACAGTAAATATTTCTTTCCTTCTTTTGTTGTTGCAAGAATAGCGTATTAATTAATTGTTCATATTAACTTGTTCCTATCCATATCGAAATCTCATCACCATCTTACCTGGACTAGTCGAAATTATGTTATCTCTCTTTTAGTGAAAGCCTAGTATGTTAAAGTAGCTATTCAAAGAAAATCACAAATATGGCAATTAATGTATCACTAGAAACTGGGAAGCTTACAGATGGCAATCGTATAAGTTTTATGTCAACTGCGTATCTGATGATTATAAAAACAACACAAATAAAAGCTCTTCTCAGCATCTGGAATATCCGAGGATTCGCCAGAAATATAGCGATGTTTTGATGTCGTCACACTCGGGATCGATCCTGCTTAAGCAGACGACGTCCTATAATGAATGAACGTAATTGCAATGCAATTATTTATCAAATTATAAAGAGTTTGGTGTATTTAAACATGACCTTATTTCACACCATTATAAAGGGAAAGTGAAACTGATTCTGATAGCTAAAACCGTTTGATTGTAAATACACAGGAGAAGGGTCAATGATCAATGAAATAAACCCCACTTTCAAATTGAAAAGCCCTCCGAATAATAGCAGGATGGTATTCGTTCCCTCTTGAAACGCCGAACATGGCCCGGTGCAAGCAGCTGAAAATACAATGGCGTCTTATTTTGTTTACAAGTGACTGATTCCTTTATTTTTTTAACGCTGCATTTTTCATCAAAATAATACCATACACGAAGTTAAGAGTGAGGCAACAGACTAACATTAAGACTGACGCTAGTGAAGGAAGAGAAATAAGTGAAGAGGAGATGACAAAATAGGCTCTGAAAAATGTGTAAGATGTTATGGGACATCGTCTGCTTAGACAGGACTGGTCCATGGTGTGTGGTCACATATCTCAGCAGCGTTCGAGGAGCTCTTCAGCTACTATATCGGGGGCTGTATTTTACCGTTTTATAATTGATAATAATCATTACTTCAAATGTTTCCAAGCGTTGAATTTGGATAACCTTGTTTAATTTATGCCATCTATGCAATAATAAGTATTAAGCCAATATTTAAAATCATTAAAGTTCTACTTTAATTGTCATATACAGATCTTAATTACGACAAGTCATTAGTAACCGTCTGCGTAAAAACTGCCGGCTTTAATAATACGCGTATAGTTAAAAAAGGCATATTACCTACAGAGCCATTTTACCACACTTTACGCAAACCCAAGTACATATAAATGTCAAGACTCTTATTCTGTCAAGACAGCATGAATGATACTGCAATAATGAAGAAAATAAGACAGACTCTTACAATATTTCGTTTATAATTGCTCCAGTGTATCCGTTGGGTCCATCTGCGAGAATTGCATGCAGCTACAAAAGAATTTACATGTATACTTATCTTAATAACAAGTATAGTAGGATATATCTTTTAAATAAAAGTTATGTTTGGGAAAAAAAAGTATCAAAGCCTCATTATGTTTTTGTTTACAATATATACTTGTATAAGAAATGAAATAGGCATGCTAAATGTATAAATTAAAGGGTAAAAATACATACATGGCTACAGTTTTTTATCGACGAATAGTGTATAATGCAGTTAAAGCTACAACACGATACGAAAGCAATTAAAAATAAGGCTGTAGAGGTGTCGTAAACTATTGGATGTGTTTTTGATTGAAATCCCAACTATTGACGAAATTGCAACTTCGACACTGTTTATACAGGTAAGTAATAGATACGTGGTACTCTTTTTGAATATCTTTTGCACGTCACAAGGCAGTTTGGCTTATTCATGTATCACTAAATCTATGGTCTAGCTTACCGCTGTTGTCACGTTTTCTCTCATCTCAGTATTTTCTGGGGTGCCATCTTGCAGAAACTCAGGACCGTATATTCCATGCATCTTAATTACAACAGGGATGAACTTGACTTCTGAAGATAACGAAATGAAAAATACGGAGCATATCGATAAGCTTTCTTTTGTCAAAAGCAGTTTTATCTCGTTATCATTTTCTCTAATTATTGATTTAAATATTGAGTAACAAATGGCAGAACATGCATACATACATCATCTTATTAGTATATAAAAATGTTTCATGAAAAATCTTTCATTTATTGCAACCATGGGTTATATTTTGTAAAATGAGAATTTCCAAACTTCTATTTTAAACAATGAAGTGCTTTTGAATAAGATTGCCTTTCACTTGGTTTACCCAGATGATAAACCATCTGATTTTTATAAAATATCAGCGATACTTTTCATAGTGGAGAAACTGAATTGTAGGTAAAGTTTTCATGGTTTATACACCATGTATTCTTTCAAAGGAATAAGAGCCTTTAAACGGGCTGGTATAAGCTCCGCTAAGAGCTCCTTGGTTCTCGACGTTTCGATCAGTATGCTCTGATCGTCTTCAGGAGAAGATTTGATTTTACTTTTTGTCACAAAACACTTCAGGTTCACTGCCAGATGTTAGAATTAACGGCTACCTTTAAATTAATTTAAGAACATGCTGGGACATTTCATAATGTGGGGCGGTTTCTTTATTCTATTAAAACAATAAAATTGGTACATTGCTAGTTTAATAAAGACCTGAACAACTGATGTAACTACGTCTGTCATGTCTGTTTGTTTGCTTGTTTTTTACTGATACTATCACTACATGCATTAGATTACATTTATTGTATTGCTTTTGTTCACGAATGATGATGATGATGATGAAGATAACAATAATTTTTAGAAAATGATAATAATAGAAATAACAATGTATTTATATAGAGATTTTCCATATATCTATTCAACTGCGCTTTACAATGTTGTTGTTATTAACGGAATAGGCGAGTTCTGAGTTTTTTGATGACATCGTGAGATATTTGGTTGCAGAGAATTAGAAATGCTCTGTCACCAAATGTGGGCAGCATCTTGAGATATTAAATAAAATCTTTCATAGAAAGAAGAAAATAACTGTAAGAGCCTTTCTCGAGTCTTCTCACCTATTTCGCATCGGTCACCAAGAAAGTTTACTGAACACACGCAGGCAAATCCAGTGCCGTTGCTCTGGCATCGTCCTTGGTTTGCACACGTCACATTTTCACATGGATTGGAAACAGCTATTTAGCCAAAAAATTGAAAGTGACGATATTGATGAGTTTATGACTTTGTTAACTAATTTTTTTACTGTAGCAATTGGTTGAAAATTAAATGATTAAACAATTTTCAAGCTGGAACAGCTAAAGACTATGTGCTTAGATTCCAATATTAAGCACATAATAAATTGGCATATATATATATATTTATTTATTTATATATATATACTTATTTATATATACATATATGTAATCGTAAGGAAATAACATATACAACAGCTTTGGCAACTCTCGTGGACAGAATTATAATTGTGAGAAATGAAAATGAGAGAATAATGGTTGCGTAACTTAAATCAAAGTTCCCCAGGAAGGACAGCTCTGGGGAACTTTGATTTTAAGATAGGCAACCATTATTCTCTCATAATTATATATACATATATATATATATATATATATATATATATATATATTGTAAGAAATGTTCCAACGAACACAACGCTAGTGGTCACTCATTTTTGTTTTAGTGGAAGGGATATTGAAAGAAATGATCACTATGAGACGGTCGTAGCTTTTATTATCCTCCTCTTATTTGTCAAGCTTTCGATCAGTGATATTCATCAGGACTGTATAAAACACAAAATGATGGCTGACATTTACATCGGAATATACATATGAATTTCTTACAATTGTTAGGTGCTTATCGTTATAATTATAATAATATTAATTATTATTATTATTATTATTATTATATGATACCTCTACTACTACTTCTAATAAAAATAACAGTTATGATAAATAATAATAACGAAATCAATAACAAAAACAACTAGAAATGTCCACTGGCGCGCAATTCGAATGTATCCCCGGCACTGGCAGCCATTCAAAGGAGGGACAAAGACCCCCCCCCCCCCCCTCCCTAAAAAAAAAGGATGGCGTAGAGATTGCCACCAGTGGCCCGTACCTTTGGGTCTATCCAATATGAATATTCATGACTTGGGTCTTAGAGATGAGAGTACGCATGCACATGACAAGTAATACGGTTTATTCCGTCAAGACTAGTCGGCGTGAATATTCATGAAAACGGAATGTAGGGATATGATAAAACGAGCAAGGCCATTGAGCAGCTGTTCTCTGTGGCGCTATCGGATAATCTGGTGCTCTATCGATGAAAGGACCGCGAGTTCGAATCTCGGCAGAGGAATATATTATGAAATTTTCTTTTGCTGACTTTAAAAATAAAGTGAAACTGAGTAAGAAAATACAAGTCCGATACTTGTAGTCTCTTTCATGAATATTCATATTGGATAGCCCCAAAGGTAGAGGAAAAAAAATTCGCGGCCCGGACTATTGTCAACACTAGGAGCAGCATCACCAAAACAATGTGTGTAGATTAGAGTATAATGCATCTCTATAGAAAATTCGAAATAAATCTGTCAAGAAATGTGACCTCAGAGCGCACACAAGATATCCACTAAAATATGACCTTTGGCTATATGAAAGACGGAACACTGGGGGCAGCATCACCAACAACTGTAGGGGTCGAGAGTAATCTATGATGGACCTCCATACAAAATCTGAAAGAAATCAGTCAACAAATGTGTCCTCCAGAATGCATGCAACCAAAATATGACATTGGACCCTATAAAGAGCGGAACACTGGGGGTAGCATCACCAAAAAGTAAAGGTGTGTAGATAATACCAAGTTACATCTCGTTACATCTCCATACAAAATTTCAAAGAAATCCATTACGAAATGTGGCCTGCAGAGTGAACTCACGCCATCCTCCAAAGTATGACCTTTGACCCTATAAAGTTCGGGACACTGGTGGCAACATCGCCAAAAACTATAGGTGCGTAGACTTTCCCAGGATACAAATAATAATAAGAAGAAGAATCATGCTACTACTACTGCTACTACTAATTATAATAATAATAACAATAATAATATGTCTTGTTTACTCAATGTAGCATCATCAATATTATAATACTGTTCTCCCCGAAGGCCCTGCAGTCATATTGTTACCCCGGCTTTAGATAGATTTTTATAAAGTCTGATTTAATAACTATCTCACTATGCTTTGCATTGCTCTTTCCTTTTTCTTTTTCTTTTTTACTTATAATTCTTGACAGTAGCATAGTAGATGTCATTTTCTCATTTTCTTTTTCGAAAATGATATGTTATTTATTATATTGATCACTATTATCAAATGAATTATATTCTTCGAGTTATTTTCCAGATACACAAAACTCAGTATAGTTATATAACATTATCGACGCATGTACATGTATTTATTTTTATGTCTATGTTTATGGACGCATAGATGTATTTAAGTATTTATGTTTATGTTTGTAACCTTTACCATGTAAATACAACGAATGGAAAAATGGACAATAAATGAACCTATAGCCATACCAATATACTTACATGTAGACACTTCCATACAAAATTTGAACGAAATCTGTCAAGAAACGCAGAAGTAAGATCAAGAGTGCAAGAAGTTGACAAATGACCTTTGACCCTATCAAGGACGGGACAATGAGGGCAGCATCACCAAAAAGTAAAAATGTGTAGATTATACCAAGTTACATCTCCATACAAAATTTGAAAGAAATCCATCAAGGGCAAGGGGGGCTGTTGCCTCCATCATAGAAAACATTGGGAGGGCAAACATATCTTTTTTGCCCAATAAATCTGGAGGTGTAAATTAAATAAGGAAAAATGATGCAAAACTCGGGAAATGAAACCTCCCAAAAAATAAAATACAAAATGTATTACATGATCGAACTTCAATTTCGTCGCCCAAATTCTCTAGTTTCCCCCCACTTCATGTAAACATGGAAGCTGCTTATACATGTACATGTAGTTTGGGAGGCTGTCTCGAAATAATCACCCCATTTTCCATATGAATTTTGACCCCTTAAAGTTACTTCGACCATCCATGTCATTCACAAAAAGCTTGTCAGCTAGAACGAAGCCACCAGGTTTGGTCCCCAGAGCCACCGAAAAGGGCCAAAAAGTCGGGTCAATTTCAACCCATTAAACATATGCGCCAACTTTGTCACGAGGGAGATGAATGAATGAATATACATTACCAAAACACAAAAACTGAAAAATTTTTCCATCGGGATGGGTTGTCAGACGGCCCCTAAATATTGGGGCAAATTTCTCCCCTTAAGGCCCGTGGACCAAATTTTGTCTGAGGGAAGAGGTATGGGTGTACATTACACAAAATAAAAACTGACCAAAATTTCCATGGGAAAGGGGGTGTAACATGCTCCTGAAAAAAACAACAATTAAGTGCCCCTAAACTATGCTTTGCTGCCCAAAATGCTTTGGATGTAGCGAAAAACCATTTTTTGCATTAAACCTTAATGACTCCAAAGGGTGTCATTCAATTCAGGTCAAATTTTTGAGTATTGTAATTTTCTTGGGGTGCAATCTGGTGTCAAATGATCATTTTAGTATTAAGTTATTAAATTATGATAATTGTATTGTTTTGTAAAAGGAGTCAAACAATATTGTCAGGATCATGTAAACACACCCATTGTCCATTTGCACCTGTTTGACAAGGCATGATATAGGAACTTGCTAAGTATCTGGGCTATGGGGCTGCCATTCATGTGTTTACATATATGTCAAACGGGCACTTGGATCAAATGAGTAATAGACCAATCGGTCATTAGAACAACTGCGACTTGGACCAAATGAATATTAGACCAACTGGACATTTGATGAAATGATCATTAGATCTATTGGTTGATGATGAAATAATGATCAGACAAAATTGTAATTGGACAATTTGATAATTAGACCTAGTGGATATTAGACCAACTGGGTTTAGCCGAAATGGGTACTGGACCAAGTGAATATTGGACAAAACTGATAATTGGACCAAGTGGTATATGGACCAAATGGCTATTAATTAGACCAAATGCTTTTTAGAAAAAAAAATGATTAATGAACTATTGAACTAAATGGTCATTGGACGAAATGTTAATGGACAAAATGATATAAGACCAAAACTGTTAGACCAGCTGACAATTGCACCAAATGGCATTGGACCAAATGGCAACAGACATGCTCCACTTTTCATTTACTGGTGCATGTTACACCTTTCTCTGATAAGAACTTACATGTATGAAGTTGTGGAACAGTCATCTTCTAAAAATCTTTGTTCTCAGCACTGTCTATTATGACTGATGAAATGATAAAAATATCATCAAAACTCGATGAATACTTTGTGTAGCTGAAGTAAATTCACAATCATGCATAGATAGAAATGTACTGAAAGTGAAATGACTGGAAGAGGACAACACAAGGTGGACCAATCTGTTGATGCCCTATAGAGGCTAAATAGTTTTTCTTTTTGTCCATCCCTCAAATTATTTGATAATCATACCAATACACTACATTATCACCCATTCTGAATACGTACCTGTGTTCACTGTAATTGTAAATGATATACAGGGCAAATGGGAGAGGAGCTTGCAAGATGCGTCATGGAGTTGCAAATTTGTGTTTGATTGATTACAACTTCAAATATTCATAACTTTCTTATTTTTTATCATATTTTGCTCAAACTTTCACGGATCTGTTTCCTCTTTATTCTGCTTCTTTTAAAATCAACTTGTAATCAGGGTGGACATTTTTACACAAGGCATGTGTTGTTAACATAATTGATTTTAATGCTAAGTATGCATTTCATCAAGAGAATATATTGATAAAACACTGGTTTTCAAGCATTTTCAAATAGCTATATTTTTTCTAGAAAAATTAGAGTAAGTTATTGCAATCAAACAAAGCAAACCTCTTGTAGCTTAGCAAAACGTGATGGCGCGTAAGAACGTGGGAAAGACGCATATGACAAAATTATTCAAGATCAAAATTTTATTCTATAGAGGCAGAACACAAATATTAGGATGTAGAATAAGTATTTAACTTTACGAACATTTTAAGCAAAATGAAGTTAAAAACTTTTATTCAGATAAGTCTGATTGTGATTTTAGATGCACAAACTAGCGATTTCGCTTTTTGCGTCTTTCCCTCTTCTTTACACGCCATTGTATTACACTAAGCTAACTTAGTTCACCTACAATAATAGAAAGCATTGATTCAGTTTAATATGTCCCATGTACTTGCTAAATTGTACCTTTCATTTATGTATGATTTATGATTTATTGTCCTTGAATATATGTATTTTGTTTCTTGAAATGAAGCAATAAAATTAATAATAATCAAAATAAAAATGATAAAAGATATTGCTGGCTTGTACAGATGGCCCACAAGACTAACAGCCACCGAGACGAACTTCCCATAAGACCTACCAGCCTATGAGACCAACAATGATGCCCTTTTAGGCCTTCAGACAACTTCTTTGATGGTTTGCCAGACCAACAGCCCACAAGACTGACATTGACCTTCTCACAACTTTGGAAGAAACACTTGGCAAACAGCACAAGAGACCAACAGCACACAAATCAACACTGTTCTATCTTCCCTGAAGTATTTCTTTCTTTTTCTGACTCATGAGCCATCAGTCTCGGTTTTGCCAAATTTTTGAAACTTTCTTCTTTTACATCCTTCTTTGTTTCATTGGTTTCATAGTAGGATTTATGTAAATATATATTAACATTAATCTTAGGTTAGGGTGAAGTTCCGTGAAAATGTTTTGATCAATCGGAAAATTTGGGGTAAAGGAGAATTTTAGAGTTGAATGGTGTAAAAATTATTGGGAGCAAGTTTCATGACATTTCTCTGAATATTTTTCTCAAAATATCGCTGAATATTTAATACATTTTTCACTCTTTGAAAAGTCAAAGCAACAGAAAATGTGTGTATCAGTAACAAATTCTGAACACAACAATTGCCATTGTGTGTTGCACCTGTTCATTTATGCCAGCTTTGTTGTCCACTCTCATTAATGAGTCATGACTCTGGGTTAAAAAGGTGTCCTGGAATTTCAGCTGCAATGTACAATTAATGAATCAATGAATCAATCAATGAATTACTGATACAAACAGATATTGTGGCCTTGATTTTCAGATCTAATTACATATTCAAAGCAAATTAACCAGAGGTATGGAAAATATATTTGCGTGGGTAACTAAAAACCGTTTGGCAAGACAAACATCATGCTAGTAGGATCAAGGTCAGTGTTAACAGTGTAAATGATTTTTCTGTCACACTAAACGGAAGCATTTTGAAAAGAGTAAAGTGGCAAAATGCCTGAATGTTATGATTGACGAAGAGTTACATTGGACTGAACATGTTGAAAAATTTATCAATACTATCAGTGTGATTAAGCGTGCTTTAAACTTCCTTATAATGCCATTGTTTTAACTCAATTTGATTTTTGCTCCTTGGTCTGGTCTGGATAATTTCAAAGACAAAAAATTAAATTACAAGAGGTTCAAAAACGTTTCAAGTTTGGACGTGCAGTGATGATGTATAAGTGTATACATTATATGGCACCCACATATTTAAAGAGAGATTTAAGTCCTGTTAAATTATTACATGGTTACAATACAAGACAAGCTGAAGAAGATGCCTTGTGTATAAAGTATAAAACCAACTTGAGAGTTCTGTCAAGAAATCACCAAACAGCTTTTTTTAAAATTAGGTTTTCATTTACTTGTCAAACAAAAAATCCAATATATTGTATAACATGCCAAGGATGTAAACAGCAATACATTGGCGAAACGGGGGACGTCCTTCGTAACAGAGTTAGGGTTCATCGTCAACAAATAAGACGGAAAGAATAAAGACAATTAAAATTGAGTGAGCACCTAGAAAAATGTGCTGGCTCTTTAGAACCCAATTTTTTAATCACCCCATTTTACAAAATGAATGACGATGATAAAGTTAAACGTTGCCTGAAAGAAGATTTTTCTATTAATGAATTTAAACCTTCACTCAACGCTGTGTCAATTTAAAATAGATCTTTGATCTTTTATACGGCTATGTTTTCTCCAAACGCACTGTGGTATATTTTATATACATATATATACATTTGTAAGGAAATAACATATACAACAGCTTTGGCATATATCGTGGAAATAAATACAAAGTGAAAGAAATGCGAAAATAACGTTGCGTAGCTCAATCAAAGTTCCCCAGAGCTATCCTCCCTTTTTGAAATTTTTGCAAAGGCTGAAAAAATGTCTCCGCCGGGAATCGAACCCGGGTCGTTGGCTTAGAACGCCAATGCCTTAACCACTAGACCACGGAGACGGGTTAGTGGTTTCGGCGACACCAGATTCAATTGACCGACAGATTGACAAATCCTCAACCTTATTAATTAATTCCCCTTGTCGGGGGCAGATGAGTTTTTGAACAAGACAAGCCGCTAGTGCCTCAGCTGGATCCAAGCGAATGCTCTGAATACATGTATACATTAGAATAAATTATTATTAACATTATTGTAAGGAAATAACATATACAACAGCTTTGGCAAATCTCGTGGAAATAAATACAATAACGTTGCGTAGCTCAATCAAAGTTCCCCAGAACTGTCCTCCCTTTTTGAAATTTTTGCAAAGGCTGAAAAAATGTCTCCGCCGGGAATCGAACCCGGGTCGTTGGCTTAGAACGCCAATGCCTTAACCACTAGACCACGGAGACGGGTTAGTGGTTTCGGCGACACCAGATTCAATTGACCGACAGATTGACAAATCTTCAACCTTATTAATTAATTCCCCTTGTCGGGGGCAGATGAGTTTTTGAACAAGACAAGCCGCTAGTGCCTCAGCTGGATCCAAGCGAATGCTTTGAATACATGTATAGATTAGAATAAATTATTATTAACATTATTGTAAGGAAATAACATATACAACAGCTTTGGCAAATCTCGTGGAAATAAATACAAAGTGAAAAAAATGCGAGAATAACGTTGCGTAGCTCAATCAAAGTTCCCCAGAGCTGTCCTCCCTTTTTGAAATTTTTTTTCAAAGGCTGAAAAAATGTCTCCGCCGGGAATCGAACCCGGGTCGTTGGCTTAGAACGCCAATGCCGTAACCACTAGACCACGGAGACGGGTTTGTGGTTTCGGCGACACCAGATTCAATTGACCGACAAGATTGACAAATCTTCAACCTTATTAATTAATTCCCATTGTCGGGGGCAGATGAGTTTTTGAACAAGACAAGCCGCTAGTGCCTCAGCTGGATCCAAGCGAATGCTCTGAATACATGTATACATTATAATAAATTATTATTAACATTATTGTAAGGAAATAACATATACAACAGCTTTGGCAAATCTCGTGGAAATAAATACAAAAACGTTGCGTAGCTCAATCAAAGTTCCCCAGAGCTGTCCTCCCTTTTTGAAATTTTTGCAAAGGCTGAAAAAATGTCTCCGCCGGGAATCGAACCCGGGTCGTTGGCTTAGAACGCCAATGCCTTAACCACTAGACCACGGAGACGGGTTAGTGGTTTCGGCGACACCAGATTCAATTGACCGACAGATTGACAAATCCTCAACCTTATTAATTAATTCCCCTTGTCGGGGGCAGATGAGTTTTTGAACAAGACAAGCCGCTAGTGCCTCAGCTGGATCCAAGCGAATGCTTTGAATACATGTATACATTAGAATAAATTATTATTAACATTATTGTAAGGAAATAACATATACAACAGCTTTGGCAAATCTCGTGGAAATAAATACAAAGTGAAAAAAATGCGAGAATAACGTTGCATAGCTCAATCAAAGTTCCCCAGAGCTGTCCTCCTTTTTGAAATTTTTGCAAAGGCTGAAAAAATGTCTCCGCCGGGAATCGAACCCGGGTCGTTGGCTTAGAACGCCAATGCCTTAACCACTAGACCACGGAGACTGGTTAGTGGTTTCGGCGACACCAACGACCCGAGTTAGATTCCCGGTGGAGATATTTTTTCAGCCTTTGCAAAAATTTCAAAAAGGGAGGACAGCTCTGGGGAACTTTGATTGAGCTACGCAACGTTATTCTCGCATTTCTTTCACTTTATATATATATATGTGTGTACTATTATACATTCCGCAGTATAATGTATGTAGAATTTTTGCCTCGTTAACAACTTGAATCCTGAATCTTACATCTTTGATCTCTATGTAAGAAAAATCCTAAGAAATACATGCACACTGTAAATAATGGAGACCCGCACAGTGTTCAGTCCAGTTACTCACCATGTTTGAAATACGGCCATTCAATGTATCATTATTCTTACACTCTATTGATACCGATTTGGCGTTATGTATTGTTAAAAAATAACCCTCGCCAACTACCCTCGTCTCTTGTTTTCTCTCTCCATTCATTCTGCCCGCTGCTATTATTGAACATCTCTTTCGCCTTTCCTGTACCTCTTTATCTCTTCATATCCGGCTGTACCTCCGAACTTGAATAACTGAGATTTGAAAGACTTTTGTACTGCAATTAATATGTCTACCTTGCTCTCTCTCTCTCTCTCTCTCTCTCTATATATATATATATATAAACGCATGTAACTAACAGGTACGATCACTCCACCTGAAGAAATAAATTGAAAGCGCTTGGGAAAATCAACCTGTGGATATATCTGCTGTGTCATTATTCTCTGAGTGAACTTTATTTTAATTTAAATATATATATATATATATATATTGTCATATAATTAAGGAATCTTCTAGAAAGAAGTTATTTTTCAAGTTTTCTATATGATTTTATGAACATAGAAATTTCCAGAAGAGAGTAATATTCATATGTGAAAAGTGAATATAATGTGTAGCAGTGAAATAATCAGAATGCACATACAGTAGAGAGAACATTCTAGATCTTTACATTGTGTGTGATGTACTATAGGATAATTACAATGTGGTTGGTCAGGGGCAAGTGCTACCGAGAGAAGCAAAGATTCAGGCAATCTTAGACTTCCCCATTCCCACAACTAAGAAAGAGTTGCTCAGATTCCTAGGTATGAGTGGATTCTACAGGAAGTTCGTTCCAAATTACAGTACTGTGGTTAGTCCACTGACAAACTTGCTGAAAGCAAAAGTGAAGTATGTATGGTCTGATGCATGTCAGAGATCATTTGAGAAGTTGAGGGCCATTTTGGTGAATGAGCCTGTTTTGGCAGCTCCAAACTTCACAAAGCCATTCAAGGTGGCTATTGATGCCAGTGATGTTGGAGTGGGAGCAGTGTTGCTCCAAGAGGATGAAGAAGGCTTTGAAAAATCAGTCTGTTACTTCTCAAAGAAACTCAACCAATATCAGAAGAAGTATTCAACTATCGAAAAAGAGGCTCTGAGTCTTGTACTCGCTCTCCAGCAGTTTGAGGTGTACCTAACCAACAGTAATGGTGATATCATGGTCTACACAGACCATAACCCTCTTGTGTTCTTGGAGAAATTCAAAACAAAGAACCAAAGACTGTACAGGTGGAGCCTTATGCTCCAACCTTTCCCCTTGAAAATTGTACATATTCGTGGAAAGAATAATGTGATTGCTGATGCTCTTTCAAGGATGTAAAGAGAGAAATTACTTTTTGTGGACAAAGTTTGTCATTTATAATTGCATTTTTCTTTTTTGATGATCCTTAAATACATGTGATTTATACAGGATGAAAGGCTTATCTGGATAATTTGAAACAGGTTGAATCTTAAAGAAACCTTTACTACGGTAAAGCTTTCTTTTTCCCGGTGGGGGAGGTGTCATATAATTAAGGAATCTTCTAGAAAGAAGTTATTTTTCCAGTTTTCTATATGATTTTATGAACATAGAAATTTCCAGAAGAGAGAGTAATATTCATATGTGAAAAGTGAATATAATGTGTAGCAGTGAAATAATCAGAATGCACATACAGTAGAGAGAACATTCTAGATCTTTACATTGTGTGTGATGTACTATAGGATAATTGCAATGTATAATGTACATGTTGGAATGTGTTGATTACATGTATCCTGACCTTTACATGAACCTCTTAGAGTGTAACATTGCAATGAGTCTATTTATAGAAAAGGGGAATCCCCTTCCTTTGTTTGTTACAACTAGAACTATATAGAACTTACAAGAGAGTTCCAAACTTTCATGACTATTGTAGTAGAAAATTCTAATTAAGGGTTGAGATTGTATATAAGCTGGGAGCTTGCACAGGAATTTCAGAATTTATACCCTGATTACATCGTGGAGCATATATTGCATAAGTTCTCAGTTAACACCATCTGATATTGATATTGATATCAACCTGTGGAGATCATCTTGGACCTCATCTTGGACATCATCCTTGACATATCTGACGTCGTGTTCGACATCATTATTGACATCGTTATGGACATTGTGGTCGACATCGTCATTAACATTATCGTGTACATTGTCATTGCCATCGTCTTGGACATCGCCATCGACATTATCGACATCGATGACTTCCTGAATTATTTTGGACATTCTTCGGCTTGATCTGGAATCTTCTTTTGCCAGTTGGACAACATACCGTTTGGATTCAATATTTGTGGATTAGCAGCCAACTTACTCTACACTTCAAGAACATTCTGGACTAATAGGAATTTCCCAGCTGAGAAATTGTAAGTCTTTGCCATTTTAAGTACATAAAATTTGTACATTACATTTGTACATTACATTTGTAATTCTGTTATATCATGTCATAACTGATGTTGGTAAATATTTAAATTAAAACCATAAATCATCTAAAGTTAATATCTTTTGTTTGATTCTTATCTTTTGTGGATTTTGGATCGTAACAATATATATATATATATATATGATTTTAGAAATATGCACCAATACATTCTTTAAAATTTCTATTTATTACGAGGATACCAAATAATATGTATATATACATTTAAATATCTTCTGTATTTTGTTTTGTTGCTGTAATGAGTTTGTATTGTTACTTCATATCTTTCTTATCAAAGAGGGCCTCATGAAAGTCCATCACCATTGGTGAAAATGAGCTACCCTGTATAAATATCAGAAATAAATAAATAAAAATAAATATTATAAGAGAATTATTCAGATAAATGCAATGAAACTTGCTCCCAATAAATTTTAGATGCTTCAACTTTACAATGTAAAAACCTCAGTCACATATGATTTTTTAGTTATTAACAATCAAAAGTGTTACCTAGTATATACGTATAACTTTGTGGGACCTAACCTTCGAGGTTGGACTTTGGGTGAAGTGACTTTTTTCTTGATCATATCAATAGCTTGGGGATTTACTAAAAATACCTGATAGCACACAAAAGGTAGTTATTCTTTTTGCCATAAATGCAAATATAATCACATTAATTTTAAACATACATGTATATTAACATTTAGAAATCCACTAATTCATCCGTTTGCGCTGATACACATATATATTTAATAAAAAGAAAATTTGTCCTTTGGTTGAATTTGGGTATTGTAGACCAGCTCCATTAAGGGGTACACATGTATGAGTAGTGTTAACTCCATCGTCTATGGGAGTACATGTAGGAAAATGATTATCAACAGCTAATTCATGGACTACTACTAACTAGAACACTTACCCCTATCTCAATTACCCCCAAGACATTTACCACTAGGACAACTACAGCCAGGACAAACTGTCCCCGAAAATTTCCCCAGAATGAATTTCAAGTGTTACTTCTCTTAGTCTGAGCACCATGGCCTACTCATTATTTTACTGAGAACATTGTGTGTGACATAAGAATTAAAGGTATTAGAACATTAATTTTATGAAACAAGAACATTTTCTTGCAGCAAGAATGAGCTGCTGTGAGGAGAAAAACAATGAAATGAGAAAAACCTTGCAGACAGCATGCCACAAGGCATGACCGCTATCATCAAATATTGCAATTTTTACACCAAGAACTGAAAAACTGCCTCCAGAGGAGTGAACATGGCTTTACAAAACAATCAGGCATACCTCCTGGACAATTATCCCCAGACCACTATTTTCCAAGACCCCTACCCCTGGAGTATATCCCCGAGGATAGTTAGCCTCTAGGATATTGTGCACTTTGTTGGTGTTCTGAACTATCTATTTCGAGGGAAATATTGGTTGGAAGTGGAGATCCTCCTATACCCCCTCCCCAACCCCAGGAATAAATATAATTATTTAAGGTGAATAACCTATGTTTCCCATGGTATGATGGCCATTTGCCATATTCAGAATAATACATGTACATTTGTACATGTATTCTTTTTTCTTCCTTGACATCTGGCTGTATATTTCCCATCTATGTTCTGTTTTTAGATTACAGTAAGAGACACTTCTTGCAAAATTTGACCGAAATCCGTCAAGAAATGCAGAAGAATGCACGAAATGGACAAATGACCTTTGACCCTATAAAGGACGGAACAATGAGAGCAGCATCACCAAAAAGCAAAGATGTGTAGATTATACCAAAATACATCTCCATACAAAATTTGAAAGAAATCCATCAAGAAATGTGGCCTGCAGAGTACATTCACGCCATCCCCTGAAGTATGACATTTGACCCTATAAAAGACGGGACACTGGTGGCAGCATCACCAAAAACTACAGGTTTTTAGATTACAGTACGAAACATCTCTTGCAAAATTTGACCGAAATCCGTCAAGAAATGCAGAAGTGACCGCACACAAACTATCCCCCAAAATATGATTTTTTACCCTATAAAAGACAGAACACTGGCGGCAGCATCACTAGAAATTATAAGTGTCCAGATTTTACCAAGATACACCTCCATACAAAGTTTGAAAGAAATTCGTCGAGAAATGTGTAGTGGTGAAGTTTTAACATGAAAAAGCCAATTAATTAAAACACTGACGTCCACTCACATGCATCCAATGTACACACACGTATACCAAGTTGATCGAGAAGCGTGTAGTATAAATGGGTAGTTAATTTATTCCTTGAATGCTTTCAGCGCCTTAGGACAGCTCGGCTAAAGCCAGGGTAATATACTTGTAGATGCCCTGAGCATCCCCTGGGACGGATACGAGTGCAATATAAATGTAGCCATTATTATTATTATTATTATCAAACTTTCTCCCCTCGTAATTGGCTATGTTATGAGATGCCCCACCAGCTGAACTGTTCCCCTCTGCAAATTAAAATTTTAAAAGTCTGTTATGAAATACAGACGGTACTGTGACCCTTAAGAAGTGCCTCCGGACTCTCTGAAAATCATTCCCCCATTTGGGAGATGTGCTGTCTGTGCAGTACCTGCTCCAGCCCTGATCTTATGCCTAGGGGGCTTAATCTTTCACTCAAAACTAAACAATGACAAGGCCTGGCTGAAGAGTATGTAATCCATGCTTGATTGATGAAATTCCACTAGACTATAGCAAAGAAATCATTATTATGACTCATATTATTTTTGAAAGTTTGAAACAAATGTAAATAAGTCCTCGAATTAGTGATGTGAAGTGTGCCGATTGTGATTTATGAATCACTTTGTCTGGAGTGTGATTCCGAGGCTTCCTCTTATCGGTGCAGTAACCCAAATTTGCAACTCACCATTTCTGAGAGTAATCGTGAATTCACACTGCCCTGTGTTACCAAACTCATCCCTGTAGATATATGTAACAGTGGTAGGTCCAAGGAAAAACTGGCTGCCAGATGATGGACTCAGACTCACGAGAATGGGTGGAACGTTTGAATTGTCTGTAGCTGTGGCTGCTGGGATGTCAACTGCTCGTGACTGAGTTCCAACTTCTAGAGTCAGAGTTGTGTCTTGTGGACATGTGACTACTGGGGGTATTGAATCAACTGCAAAAGAATAAAACTGAAACGGTAAGCACTGAGTATGAATAATCTTGTCAGCACCATTCCTATCTGAAAATAATTCACAGTAAACTGAAAAATCAACAATGTATAAGATATGTTTCATTTCATTAAAATATTCTTGAAGGTTGTAGAGAACCTTGTGATTCTCGGTGCAGTAACCCAAATTTAGTAAGTAACCCAAAGGTCATCCTCCAAGTATGACCTATAAAAGACGGACACTGGTGGCAGCATCACCACAAACTATAGGTGCGTAGATTTTACCAAGATACACTTCCATACACAATTTGAACGAAATGCTGAAGTAAGAGTGCAAAACACGGACAAATGACCTTTGACCCTATAATGGACGGAACAATGAGGGAAGCATCACCAAAATGTAACGATGAGTCGATTATAAGAAGATACATCTCCAAACAAAATTTGAAAGAAATCCATCCAGAAATGTGACCTGCAGAGTGCACTCACGCCATCCCCTGAAGTATGACCTTTGACCCTATAAAAGACGGGACACTGGTGGCAGCATCACCAAAAACTATAGGTTTTTAGATTACTCTAAGAGACACCTTCATGCAAAATTTGAACGAAATCCGTTGAGAAATGTGACCGTCAGACGCACACAAGTGTGCACACAAGACATCTATCAAACTATGAACTTTGACCCTATAAAGGACTAAACAATCCATCAAGAAATGTGACCTGCAGAGTGCATTCACGCCATCCCCTGAAGTATGACCTTTGACCCTATAAAAGACAAGACACTGGTGGCAGCATCACCCAAAACTATAGTTTTTTTAGACTACACTAAGACTCCTTCATGCAAAATTTGAACGAAATCCGTTGAGAAATGTGACCGTCAGACGCACACAAGAGTGCACACAAGACATCTATCAAACTATGACCTTTGACCCTATAAAAGACGAAAATCTGGATGCAGCATCACCAAAATCTAGAGGTTTCTAGAGTATACCAAGAGACACCTTCATGCAAAATTTGAACAAAATCCGTTGAGAAATGTGACCACTAGAGCGCACACAATCTATCCCCCGAAATACGGCCATTTACCCTATAAAAGACGGAACTCTGGGGGGCAGCATCACCAGAAATTATAGGTGTGCAGATTTTACCAAGATACACCTCCATACAAAGTTTGAAAAAAAATCCGTTGAGAAATGTGTAGTGGTGAAGTTTTAACATGAAAAGGCCAATTAATTAAAAAACTGACGTCCACTCACATGCAGCAAATGTACACACACGTATACCAAGCTGATCGAGAAGCGTGTAAGTAGGAATATGGTATGAATCACAATCCTTTGGCAAGACATTAATCTACAGTTGCCACTCTCCACCCAGGTGTAGTAAATGGGTAGTTGGGAGGAATTTATTCCTTGAATGCTTTCAACGCCTTAGGACAGCTCGGCTAAAGCCAGGGTAGTAATAGTACTTTGTAGTTACATTTGCATCCCCTGGGATGGATACGAGTGCAATAGAAATGTAGCCATTATTATTATTATCAACCTTTCTCCCCTCGTAATGGGCTATGTTATGAGATGCCCCACCAGCTGAACTATTCCCCTCTGCAAATTAAAATTTTAAAAGTGTGTTATGAAATACAGACGGCACTGTGACCCTTAAGAAGTGCCTCCGAACCATCTGAGAATTATTCCCCCATTTGGGAGATGTGCTGTCTGTGCAGTATCTGCTCCAGCCCTGATCTTATGCCTAGGGGGCTTAATCTTTCACTCATACTAAACAATGACAAGGCCTGGCTGAAGAGTATGTAATCCATGCTTGATTGATGAAATTCCACTAAACTATAGCAAAGAAATCATTATTATGACTCATATTATTTTTGAAAGTTTGAAACAAATGTAAATAAGTCCTCGAATTAGTGATGTGAAGTGTGCCGATTGTGATTTATGCATCACTTTGTCTGGAGTTTGATTCCGAGGCTTCCTCTTATCGGTGCAGTAACCCAAATTTGCAACTCACCATTTATGAGATTAATCGTGAATTCACACTGCCCTGTGTTACCAGACTCATCCCTGTAGATATATGTAACAGTGGTAGGTCCAAGGAAAAACTGGCTGCCAGATGATGGACTCAGACTCACGAGAATGGGTGGAACGTTTGAATTGTCTGTAGCTGTGGCTGCTGGGATGTCAACTGCTCGTGACTGAGTTCCAACCTCTAGAGTCAGAGTTGTGTCTTGTGGACATGTGACTACTGGGGGTATTGAATCAACTGCAAAAGAATAAAACTGAAACGGTAAGCACTGAGTATGAATAATCTTGTCGGCACCATTCCTATCTAAAAATAATTCACAGTAAACTGAAAAATCAACAATGTATAAGATATGTTTCTTTTCATTAAAATATTCTTGAAGGTTGTAGAGAACCTTGTGATTCTGGGTTATCTCCTGGATATCTACACCTGTTCCCCCTCCAATATTATACTGTGATAATTTTTTAAAGTTTAATTATGCAAACTATTTTGTCATGGAGATACTTAACAGTACTATCTAGCATAAAATAAATAATTCTCTCCTGCTGCTAATAGTACAGATTCAAATAAAGGGGAAGATCAAATATACATGTACATGTAATATACATGAAACCGACAATCTTGATCCAGTAAAATATATTTCATTTTTATCATGCATTTCTTGAATTGATTTATGCTCTATAAACAATGTGTTTCTGTAAAAAGGATACCCAACTTTTCCCTCAATTACTAGAAAAAAACTAGAAGTGTCCATTGCCGGGCAATGCAAATGTATCCCCGGCAATGGCAGCAGTTCGAAGGAGGGACAAAGAACCTCCCCTAATCTACAGTGTGTGTGGATTAGAGTATAATGCATCTCTATAGAAAATTCGAAAGAAAATCTGTCAAGAAATGTGACCTCAGACCGCACACAAGGTACTAATTTCAGTCGATTCTGTCACCGCCCCCCCCCCCCCCCCCACTCGGAGGTCGAAAGGACCGCATGCGTGTTCACAAAATCTCCGGTAAAGGGGTATTTTGGGGGCGACACAATCCGGCCCGTGAATTGTAAAAAAAGGGGGTGTTTTTTATCTTTCACCCGGAGATTTCATTAAACAAGAGCCCCAGGGGGCACGACGCTCACCTGAGGTGGATCAATTCACATCTGGTGCATGTTCTCTCTAGCACATGAACAACTTTCATTCTTCATCTATAGAGGTATCTCTATACACAATACCAAGTCTGAGCTTCCTACCAAGTTCGGTTAAATTCCAATCATGGGTTTTGGAGAAGAAGCTGAAAATGTAAAAAGTTTATGGATGGCGGACAACTTGCCCCACCCCCCCCCCTTCCAGTATGTTACCCCCACAGACCCCCTATAGGGCCACCCAGAAAAAAATCTCCATACACAATACCAAGTCTGAGCTTTTCCTGGTTCTGGAGAAGATGTTTGAAATTTACATAGCTTTTACACTTGGGGGCCCTCCCCGGGCCCCCTTGGCCCCCTGGGGGCCACATGTACCATTTTAGCAACTTTGGATCCCCTACCCCTAAGGATGATTCCTACCAAGTTTGGTTGAATTCCGATCATGTGTTTTGGAGAAGATCAGAATGTACATTTTGCCTGGCAGCGCCCCCCCCCTCCAGTATGTTACCCCCACAGGGCCCCTATAGGGCCACTCAGAGAAATTTCATGAACAACATTCATTCTTCATCTATAGAGGTATCTCCATACACAATACCAAGTATGAGCTATGCCTGGTTCTGGAGAAGAAGATGTTTGAAATTTACATAGCTTTTACAATTGGGGGCCTTCCCCCTGGGCCCCCCTGGGGGCCACATGTACCATTTTAGCAACTTTGGGTCCCCTACCCCTAAGGATGATTCCTACCAAGTTTGGTTGAATTCCGATCACATGTTTTGGAGAAGAAGATCAGAATGTACATTTTGCCTGGCAGTGCCCCCCCCCCCCCCCTCCAGTATGTTACCCTCACAGGGCCCCTATAGGGCCACTCAGAGAAATTTCATGAACAACATTCATTCTTCATCTATAGAGGTATCTCCATACAAAATACCAAGTCTGAGCTATGCCTGGTTCTGGAGAAGAAGATGTTTGAAATTTACATAGCTTTTACAATTGGGGGCCCTCCCCCTGGGCCCCCCTGGGGGCCACACGTACCATTTTAGCAACTTTGGGTCCCCTACCCCTAAGGATGATTCCTACCAAGTTTGGTTGAATTCCGATCATGGGTTTTGGAGAAGAAGATGAAAATGTAAAAAGTTAACGGACGACGGACGACGCACGACGCACGACGCACGACGCACGACGCACGACGCACGACGCACGACGGACGACGGACAAATTTCCATCGCAATAGCTCACTCGAGCCATAGGCTCAGGTGAGCTAAAAAGGGGGTGTTTTCTTTCTCTCTCTCTCTCTCTCTCTCTCTCTTCGACACCTGAGAAATTAAAAAAAGGGGGTTATGAAATATCTTGAAAAATTGATCAAATCCCAGGATCAAATTCCTGAAATTCCTGCTAGTTTTGATAGCTCATTCAGCCAGGATTATACCATTTTGAACATAAAAAACATCTCTTCCAAGGTATTGTAATGACAGCTTACTTGGGAGGGGGTTGGTGTTTGTCCTGAGATATGGGGTTGGAATGAGAGCTCACCTGAGATAGGGGGGTACATTGAGCAGTGTTCGGAATTTAGGGGGGGGGGGTCTCCAAGGCAGGAAAAGCCCGCGCAAAGCCCGCGATAGGGGGTTCAGAAATTTTGGCAGCCCTGAGATAGGGGGTGCTTTCAAAGGGAGTGAACAAGCATACGCATACCCTAAATTATACTGAGTGGGGGGGGGGGGGGGGGGGGGCGGGATTCTGTCCCGATGTTTGCTTGTTTGCTTGTTTGTTTACTTGTTTGTTTGTTTGTTTGTTAGTGCTCTAACGTTTGAATGGTTCCATTTCAGTTCACCAAGCGAATCTTCATCTAAGAAATATGCGGTTTTCTATTGAATTCCACGGTCACATATGCATCTGATTTTTTTAAATTAATTTTTTAAATAAATTGTTATGATTTTATAGCGCCCTTTACAGCCCTTTATATACACGTACCGTCATTTGCCTGTGCATTGCAGTGTACGAAAAAGCACCGCAACATAGTATCTATTTTGAGTTATCGTATCTGCGCGCGCGCAACGGTGTGGATCAAAACTATTTTTGCGAGCTGTACGTAATCTGCATAACAATTGCCGAGCAAGAGCTATATGGCAATAATGTGTATCAAGGAAACGTGATAGACAGTGACCGTGAGTGAGACGATAAACGGGAAGCAAAAACCAAAATCAGATATTTCATTTTCTTGGACGCAATGGGTGCATGACAGCATGATATGATATGGTAAGACACCTAAAAAAATTACACAGGTAAAAGTAAAACCTGTGCATTTGTGCCCCCAGCAATGATTTAAAGACCTCAGCCTGACCCAAAACAACCATATATTGACGTAAAGCTTAGTAAACAAAGAATATAATTACCCTGGTTATTCGGTTCGGTGTAAAAATGCCAGAGGAAAAAATGCCAGAGGTAAAAATGCCAGAGGTAAAAAAATGCTAGTACCCCCCCCCCCCCCCCCCCCCCCCCCCCCCCCCCCCCCCCTCCGATATAACATGCATGTATTGTTTGCCACTCACTTTCAGTTGACGACCCTTTTTTGTTAAAAACTTCAATATTATATTCTTCTTTTCACTTTTAATTCAGTTTGAATATATCTGCATCTTGTTCATAACTTAATGTGCATGAGCCCCCCCCCCCCCCCCCACCCCTTCCCCGTATTAATGCTGACGAGGCCGTAATGCTCGATGTTTGTGTGATTTGCTGAAGAAGGGAGAAATGAAAAAGAAAAAAAAGTGCAGGTATACAGATAACGAAAAACAAATTAGTCAAGATAATTTGGTACAAGTTATTTTACTACAGGTACAGGTATTATGTCCTTAAGTTATACAGTTAGTATCATGATGCGGGGGCATCTCGTTTTTCCGAAGGTTCGTATTTCCGAAACACTAATTTCCCATGCCTGGGGGTTCAAAATTCCGAACATTTGTTGCATTATTCCTAAGGTTCGTTATTCCGAAGGTTCCAAAGGTTCATAATTCCGAAAAGGTTCATATTTACCCACAAAAGGACTGTCCCACATTAGGGTGATGTCATTTTTGCATACCTCCTTTCCCTTCTCTAAACCTAAAATTCAGTTGCAGACTTCCTTCTCGTTCCAAATTCCATTCGGGATAATGAAATCGTACGTCGATTAAAAAAATGCCGGGTCTACGATCTGGAGTCTAGAGTCCAACAGTTCGACAAGAAAAACGCGGTCAAACCAAAAAGTCTAAAAAGTAAAATAGAAGCAGATGTCAGGTCTGCTTCTTGACCTTTATATTTCACCTCTTGATTTTTCACCTATATTCTCCTAGTATGCAGCTGGCATTTTTTTCCTCTGGCATTTTTACCTCTGGCATTTTTACCTCTGGCATTTTTTCCTCTGGCATTTTTACCTCTGGCATTTTTACCTCTGGCATTTTTACCTCTGGCATTTTTACCTCTGGCAATTTTTCCTCTGGCATTTTTACCTCTGGCATTTTTACCTGGCACCGGTTATTCATAAATTTTCGTCTCCGTTTATCCATAAAAAATAAAAAAGATAATTTTTTTGGTCCACCCCCTCCCTATGGCGTAACACTGCAGGGGGTCGCTAGACGTGTGACGACATGTCATGTATACAGCTCCGAGTGCGTCTACACGATATGTCGTCATCAAATTTTCACCCCCCGCAAAGTAGCGTTCCTCAGAGACGGGGCCCAAACCACCGGGGCTCAACATTCGGGACGCTGTTACTCATTCCACAGGAAACGGAATCTCATGAAGTTGGTTTCAATTTGTTCAGAAAATATATAGCTCCCCGTGGATGAATAAAGGGTATATTTCAAAATTCGGTCAGGCTGAGGTCTTTAAGGGAGTCGCCGTAGACTATCGTTAGTGTGTAGTCCCACACGTTTTTTTTTCACAGCCAATGATAGTAACGGTGCCCTGAGTGGGCCTAACTTACAGCCGAGTAGATCTAGACCTAGACAGGAATAACTGCCTGCTCTGGGGATTTATTTAACTATTTCTGATATTTTTCGATTCTATCCCCAGTATAGACAGTACTAGTAGTTTGTTACCGCAGGCCTCAGTAGAGGCTCATGCGAGTGTTAACCACTCAGAGCACTCGGAGCTTTCATTTGAAAGATGATTTTTAGGTCTAGACTTTTGAGACGCTGAAAAGGTTTTCATTTATTACCGAGATATGACGCTCACGGCTTAGTTAACACCCGACCAAGGTTCCCATCACTCATGGGTAAAAAAGTGAGCGGATAAAATGCCTTGCCCAAGGACATAAACACCAGACATAGTAGGGTTCGAACCCGCGACCCTCGGATCCAAAGACGAGAACCCCAATCCACTACACCACAGCGCATCCGCAATTAATTCTTATTGAATGGTAATGAGGTGGAACAATACATCGCGCAGGCGCGGCGGTTCACTGTTGCTAAACAGTATCAATCTAGTTTAAAGTTTAATTATGCAAACTATTTTGTCATGGAGATATTTAATAATTCTCTCCTGCTGTTAATAGTACAGATTCAAATGAAGGGGAAGATCAAATATACATGTACATGTAATATACATGAAACCGACAATCTTGATCCAGTAAAATATATTTCATTTTTATCATGCATTTCTTGAATTGATTTATGCTCTATATACAATGTGTTTCTGTTAAAAGGATACCCAACTTTTCCCTCAATTACTAGAAAAGTAACTAGAAAAGTCCATTGCCGCGCAATGCGAATATATCCCCCGGCAATGGCAGCGGTTTGAAGGAGGGACAAAGAACCTCCCCTAATCTACAATGTGTGTAGATTAGAGTATAATGCATCTCTATAGAAAATTCGAAAGAAAATCTGTCAAGAAATGTTACCTCAGAGCGCACACAAGATATCCACTAAAATATGACCTTTGACCCTATGAAAGACGGAACACTAGAGCCAGCATCACCAAAAACTGTACAGATCTAGAGTAATCTATGATGGACCTCCATACTAAATCTGAAAGAAATCAGTCAACAAATGTGTCCTCCAGAATGCATGCAACCAAAATATGACATTTGACCCTATTACAGCGATGACTACTGAAGAGTGAAGCGTGAATGTGCGAGCTCCCATTTAGCACGTGAAAAAGTATTCAACTCAAATTTAAGCCATGCCGAATCTAAGAAGCGTGACTGGTCGAAAGGTCACGGCTCTGCCGGCCGAATCTTCGGGGACACAAACCGACAGTGCATGACACACCCAATATATCGGAAGATCGGTCGGGAGAGCCTTCGTTGGACTTATGTCAGAAAGGGCATTGCAGATATTAAGTCTATGTGTGCAGGCTTTGAGAAAGCTCTGGATTTCTTAAGTGACAGGACTGAAAAGTTAGAGAAACTGATGTCTCCGCTAGCGAGGAAAGTTCAAGAATTAGATATTGCTACCCAACTAAACACCCAAGCCCTTGAGAAGTCGGTGCTAGCAGAGAACAAGCTTGAACGGCGTGATAACAGCGGTAATTTGGCTTCATTTTACGATAACCAGCGTGCAACTACCCCACAAGCAATACATGTTGTAGATACCGACCGGCGCAGCCACACCCTTCAACAACATGGCGACCTGCCACTATACGCTGACGTTACGAAGCATTCGAGCGCTACCCGTATAGTTACGGCAGAGGTTCATGCTCGGTAATTCCAAGTTCAGCGAGACTTTGACAGTGAAAATGAACAGTGAGTACAAAAAGAAGGAAAAGAAAAACTACCAAAATATTCATACTAACGGCATCTCAAATTATGCATAATTAATGTGCTGATTGGGAGCCACATGTCATCGTCATTAAGATTTTATTTTGCGTACTAGAAGTTGCATCTACTCGTCTATCATGATAATTTTCAAAGACTTAACAGAACAGGCAAGAACACGTTTACCAAGCTACTTTTCGAAAGATTCGAATGAAGTCTTTATGTTTTGCATCCATGCTTTTAATATTTGCATCTTGATATTTCTTTTCCATAATGTTAAATGTGATATATCCAAAAGTTCT
Source organism: Heliocidaris erythrogramma (assembly GCA_025617745.1). Lineage (NCBI taxonomy): Eukaryota > Metazoa > Echinodermata > Echinoidea > Camarodonta > Echinometridae > Heliocidaris > Heliocidaris erythrogramma. The sequence goes on along the minus strand of CM046857.1, from coordinate 14,963,214 downwards.
TTGGTGGAAAATGTTGTTAAAAACAGTTCAAAAGTAAATTGTTTTGAACAATTATTTTTTCCAATATACTTTCGTCGTTATATTTGCTCTGTGCATTTAGGTCAGGCCTTGAAATTTCAATATCATATATGTTGCGAGTTAGAAGCAAAAATGGTAAGGAAATCTCAGTGCTACAGTCCCAGTGATTGCTACCTTTTAAAACCATTGAAGTTATACCGCCACACGATATTGTTTCATGATGTGAAAAGTTTTTATTCAAAGAGGATTGAGAGTAATAATTCAATAATGCATTTATACCTGGAATACATTTGCTTTGTCCAGTTAGTCTTTAGAAGTCAGGTCTCAAAATATCGATGTCATATCCAATGTTGGGAATTAGAAGCACACAAAAATGAAAAATCTCATAGCTGTTTGGGGGAATCTGTATCGAAGTCATTCTTCAAAACTGTGTTGAAATTATTTTTACATAATATGAAATGTTACTGTTTTGAAAGCACTGGGAGTAGATTTTCAATCAAGAATTTATACCTAGAATACATTTGCTTACAGTTAGTATTCAAGAATCAAATCTCAAAATCTTATGCTCATATCCAATGTTTGGAATCAGAAATAGAGATGGGAGAGAAATCTCAAAGTGACCTTTTGAGATAATTATTAAAGTTATACTTCCCAACTATAGGTTAATTGAATGTTTTTATTCACTATAATAGGAATATTTTTCAGTGTCATATCCATTGTTGGGAATCAGAAGAAAAAATCATAGAAAATTCTCAAAGTTACTTTGTAGGATTTTCATTGAAGTTATACTTTCAAACAATATTGAAAGTTTTTATTAAAAATGTGAAACTTTTCAATTTAGAGTGGATTGAGAGTAATATTTCGATAAAGTACATAGAAAAATTTGCTTGTGAAGTGACAATCTGGATTACATATTTTTAAAAGTTGTTCAGAGGTATGGTGGTTAAAATTTGGACTCTAGGAATGATCATACACCATATTGTGCGTGTAAATGAAGTACATGTACGTCATGTACTACATGTGTATGGGTGGGGGTTTGGCTATAGCCATTTTCAGGCATGTCAATGCCCTGGTATACATGCATGGTTGTTGAACTCCAAAACTGCCTTTGTTATGCATAGTCCTTGTGAAATCAACAAAGCAAAATATATGGAGCCACGAATCATCTGTGATAACATTCCTTACCATGCTTACGACCTCCATCAGTTCAAAGTTAATCAAGTGAACTATCCAGCCACTGTCCTTTATGATCGACTTTGTTTGGATGTCTTTATTATCCTGTTGTCATTTTTTGACTGTAGCTATCTACAAGTATTCCTATGACTGTGAAAATATTATCATTTAATTGTCGTGGACTTGGAAATGCGATGAAACGAAGAGATATCCTTACATATATACAATCTAAAGAAGCACAAATCTATTGCTTACAAGATACACATTTTGTTCCTGTAATAATGTGCTTCAGTAAAAAAGGAGTGGTTGGGTAATTATTTTTCATGTAACAATTCTAACTCTAGAGGAGTTGCTATTTTGTTTGACCAGAATTTTTTCGTAGAGGTTAAAAAGGAAAAAAAATAGATAAGAAAGGTAACTTTATCATACTGAGTCTTTGTATTGGATCACTGCATGTAACAATTATTTCTTTATATGGTCCAAATGACGATACTCCTGTTTTTTTATGATGAACTAAAAAGATATAATTGAGTTTGATGACCCACACATAATAATTTCAATATGGCACGAAAAAGAGAAATGATAACGAAGCTTTTCGATCTGCACTCCTCAGGTTATCACGCAGGTATATAACAAATTACTGGAAATCAACTATATTATACTCGATGAACCCGGACGCCGTAATTTCTGAACAATCGCAAAGCTTGGACGAACTCCTTTTGTCCTTATAATCAATTATAAACATAATAATTTGTGGGGACTGGAATATTGTTCAGAATTTTGATCTGGATACTTCCAATTATATTAGATTGAACAACAAAGAAGCAAGAAAGAAGGCAATAGAACTTAAAAATGATTTGAATTTGGTAGACGTTTTGCGCGAACATAACCCTGGTGTCCGAAGTTATACATGGAGACAACCGACCCCACTAAAACAGAGTAGACTTGATTATTTTTTTGTCTCCTCTGATCTTTTTTTCTTTGATTACAAAAACAGAACATCTTTTTGGATATAGATCTGATCATTCTATAATCAGTTTAGAATTTGAATTAGACAAATATAAAAAAATGTTTTACTCATTGGAAATTTAAAGGGAAATTAACCTCAGCGTATGAATTAGCTTATTTTGAATGGTGTAGTATATGCCTCTTATTTGATACATGCAATTTCATGTAAAAACACAGGATATAGATATAAATCACTATTTTCCAGCCAAGTTATTGTCTGCTAGCAATAATAAGGGGGCTGCCATTACTTTATGTGTACACGAAAATATTTTTCATCCCAAGTAATATTTCCTTCATCGTTAACTTGTAATTGATTTTTAGAGGACAAATATATATTAGATATAGTCACATATTCTGAAATGTAAGTTTAGTTTTATATATTTTTTAAAAGGTCTTAATTTGTTCATAAAAATATACTTTCTGTACGTGGAGACGGAGAATTGACGTCAAGGACGGAGACAATCGTAACAATACCAAAACAAAGCGAGGAATCTGCATTACAGGATGGCTATTAGAACTCATGGGTCGTCAATTATCTAGGCCCATGGCCAATAACAATCGTAATAAAATCAGAACAAAGCGACGTATCTGTTGTAAAGGTAGGCTATTATCAATGCATATGGTACCTAATGATCCGTGTCATGCACAAAATGGCAGCCTCCATGGAAAGACGTAGCAGACAATACCGCATCTAGAATATCATGTGGGGTTAATTGTCCTTTAACAATTCTTTGTTGAAGGATTTGTGAGTATGGAATTCTATCCCATCAGACATAACTTCAGTTCAAAGTTTGAATTTATTTAAAAGAAAGCTTAAATTATATCTTATTTCCAATGATCTCGCGATGTAAACAAAACCAAATATTATTCCACTATGCAATTTTGTTTAGGGTTGTGCGGTAAACATTTTTGTTTTATTTTTTATTCATCATAAATCATTTTGTATGATTCCATTCGTAATTTTATTACCCACGCCGATGAAATCGGCAGGGTTATGTAAAGGGCTCCGTATGTTTACCCACGCCGATGAAATCGGCAGGGTTTACCCACGCCGATGAAATCGGCAGGGTTATGTAAAGGGCTCCGTATGTTTGTTTGTTTGTTTGTTTGTTTGTGTACAAGATAACGAGAGAACGGGTGAACGGATTTGCACCAAATTTTCAGGGAATGTTCAGAAAGTGACAGGAAAGAATCGATTAGATTTTGGTGATGATTGGTTGACCCCTGCAAATTCTGTGTGACCTTGAAGTTTTGACCCTGTAGTAAAGTATAGGAACTTCAGTTCAGATAGTGACAGGAAAGAAACTAGAAAGTTTGATGACCCCAAACTTCGCCTGCCGAAGCATAAATATTTTGGCCAATCAAAACACTCATTACTTCGTCTCACCAAAAATCTATTTCAGGTTTATGAATTTTAGAAGACTTTTAGACCCATTATTTGCCATTCACTTCAAATCCGTACGAGCCTGCAATGAATATTCAAAGCAACGTATCCCAGCAACAAGGGATTTTTCGCGCGCTTGAACTGTACTACTACTAGTATACTGCGAAATCGAAAGCGGCTAGGCTAGGCTAGGTACGTACGGTATATAGGCTATATAGCTATAGCACGTCTAATTTCTCCTCTATTTCTTATCTTCTGTGCATTTCTGTTTGTTTTCCCCGGTTCTTTCCACTTTGTTGTGGAAGTTTTTGTGATTTATTTTATCCTGGTGGACGTGTAGTACGTGATTTTAATTGTTTTCGGTGAAAATCTGGTGAGTTTGTTCGACGTGAGTGAGTCTATCGCACTCGCGAGTGTTCGCGTGTGTTGATCTGAGTGAGTGGGCTGTGTAGCTGTACGTACATAACTATACACAGCGCTGTCGCGAAGTGCCTGTAGCTGACTGTAGTAGGATTTTTTTCTTTGGGTTATAACGGTCCTGTCATTTGAGATTTGAGTTAGTTTATAACTCATTTATGTCTGTTTGAGTGGATTTCGTAGTTGTAAAATATATACAAAAACTGTATTTTTTTAAAATTCGTGTGGATTTGCAAAATTTGGTGGCTGAGGTTCGCCGAATGTACGCCAGTACACACTTTGACTTTGTTGATGGGTGGTGACTGAGCTGAGTGAGTAAGCTCTGTGCCTCGCATGCATGTCATTTTGAAGTCGAGATCGATCCAACTTATTTTGTCGTCATATTTATTTTATCCAAGCCCGATGAAAAAAAAAACAACAACCCCAATTGCAATGTAAAGATAGAACATGAATACATTTACTAACACTGACATGACTGAACCAAGGCCGTACGCAGCGGGGGGGGGGGGGGGGCAGTTGCCCCCCCCCCCCCCAGAAATTTCAAAATCATACCTTTTTTTAATCGGGTTTTAGACTTCAAGTTATGGGTTCCTTTGAAAGCGATCATCTTGCCCCCCAGGAAAAAATTTCTGCGTACGGCCTTGGACTGAACACTGAACACTGAATACAAATTGCTAACATTTTTTTTCTCACCACGCCACGCTCTCTGACATGTCTAATCAATTACTTTTAGGGGAGGGATGTTTCAATAATAAAATATCTTTTTCAGAAGAAGTTTTTCAAGGGTGGGGACACACAAAGCTATGACCTGGATATGGCAAAATTTATATGGCAAAACAAAACCTATATTGGGTTTACTTTTTTTTTATACACGACAGGGGAACCAACCAGTAAAAATAAATCTATTTCTGCAGTTTCAAGAATAATAGCGCCGCTAAGGCGTGGGTCTGCCGCCTTTGACGGCCTTTCTAGTTGTTTATGTGAATTTCTGCCTTGTCATGGGGGCTACAGCAACCAAATTCCTATTTTTATTGTCAATCTTTTAATATTTTAATAATTGCATGCAAAATGTAATGATTATGTCTTAGTATACAATTATTATTATTGCATGTTGGTGTTAATGTTTTTATGGAATTGAATAAAGCTGAATTGAATTGAAATTGAACTGAAGTGAATTGGATGAGGAATATGTGGACGTTATTAAAAAAAGGGATAAGAGAAGTAGTATTACAGTATGCAGATAAAGAATATACCGAAGGTAAAGAATATGAAGAGATGCGAAAGGAAGATCTTCTGTTTTCTTTTAATGAACAGTTGTTTTTTGATACTCTTCTCATTGAGTTGAGAAATGTGACTATCTTATACTCGTTGAAAAGAAAAAGAGAGTAAGGAGGAAAAAAGTAAGATTGAACAAGAAATTTTTACATTAGAAACCAATATGATTTCAGAGGAAAGAACCTCAACTATTGAAAGAATATGCATTCTGAAAGAGCAATTAGAAAACATTAAAAATGAGCAAGAAAATTCGATTTAGTTTAATAGAATACAAGAAATGCAATTTGGAGAAAAGCCTTCAAAATATTTTTTTAATTTAGAAAAACAGAGATCAGTAGAAAAGACAATTGTAAGATTAATTGATCAACAAGAGGATATTTTGTAGGAAATATTTCTCTATTTTAAAGATTTGTACACATCTCAACCAGTTTTAGAGGCTGAAAATTTGTTTGCGAGGATTCCTTCAAATCAAGTAAGAAATTTTACACCACAAGAATGTGAGGTTTTAGAGGGGGACATAAGTTATTCTGAAATACTTGATGCAGTGAAACAAATTAAAAGTGGTAAAGCGCCTGGTCTAGATGGCTTCACAGCGGAATTTTTAGTACTTTATAAATGATATAGGAATTTATTTGTGGCGAAGTGTGAAGTATGCTTATTTGACGGGTGAGTTATCTCTCTCACAAAATTTGGGTCTTATAACTCTAATCCCTAAAGGTAATAAGCCCCGTCATTTCATTAAAAATTGGAGACCGATATCTCTCCTTAACGTTATATGCAAAATCTTTTCTACATGTCTTGCAAATAGGCTGCGAAAGGTTTTGCCCGCAGTCATTCACACAGATCAGAAGGGGTTTTTACCCGGTCGTTTCATTGGGGAAAACATCAGAATAATATATGATATTGCTTTAGCGGAAAAACAAAATATGCCATGTACTCTAATGCTATTAGATTTCGAAAAGGCGTTCGATAGTAATTGCCATGTTTTTATTCAAAAGGTTCTTTCCTTTTTTGCAGTGGGGCCATCTTTTCAGAGATGAGTGAATGTCTTACACAGCAATGCTTACTCAAGCGTTATTGTTAATTCTCATCTTTCACCACGAATTAACATTCAAAGGGGTTGTAAAGAAGGGGATCCAATCTCTCCATAATGTTTGTCGAAGTTCTTGCACTATGGACAAGAAATTCAAATGAGTTTGAAGGAATCCGCGTAAACAAAAGAGAATTCAACATACTTCAATATGCCGATGATACGGCTTTATTTATTTCTGGCTCTAACAGGTCTTTTCAAAATGCGTTGGAGATGATTTCTGTGTTTGCCCAATTTTCTGGACTTAAACTTAATTCACAAAAAAACACAGCTTATTTTTCTGGGTAAACTGAAAAAGACAATCTTAGACACTGAAGTAGAAGTGAACTTTGTAAAGGATACTTATTTTCGTTATCTTTGTATAGATTTTCATGTGAATATTGATAAGATTCCCGATTTCAACTACGATAGGATTTTTTATAAATTGAAGAGACAAATAATATCATGGTCGAAGAGAAATATTACACCATTAGGTAGAATTACAGTGGCTAAATCACTTCTATTTACCACAATTTAATCACCTTTTTCTATCAATACCCAGTCCATCTGCTCAACTTATGAAAAATATCAAAGCTAAATTCTTTCAATTCATATGGAATGGGAAACCATACAAAATTAATAGGGAACAGATATTTTATACGAAGAAGGAGGTTTGAAAAATGATAGGTATAGAATGTTTTAACAAAGCTTTGAAATTGACATGGTTGAGAAGATTTCTTTTAAGAAAGTGTGACGATGTAGAAAATTTATTGGGATCTTTTTTAGTACAGCCTATCTGTTTTTATTATGGAGATGATTATTTTTACAACTTATCAGAAAGAATGAGAAACCCGCTTTGGAAAGAAATCTTTTCTATGCTGTTTTTAATAATTAAAAAGTCTGAAAATATAAATTGGTTAGCGCAGCCTTTATGGAAAAATAGTATAATACAAATAGATGTAAAGTCTGTTAATTTTAAACAGTGGCATGATAAGGGTATTAGATTTATTAATGATTTAAAAGACCAAACAGGAAACATTATATCTTTAACTGAATGTGAATCTAAATTTGATTTTAAGATTTTTTTTTTTTTTTGCAGTATTTTTCAATATGTCAGGCTCTAAGATGTGCGTTTAATCTAAACTTACAAAATTTAAGTCATAGAATATGTGAACCATTCGTTATGCCTTATATTTTCTCCATAATGCGTGATAAAAAAGGATGTAAAAGTATCTATAAACTACTGATAGGAAAAAAGATTCTGTCAAAACTATTGCAACCAAATGGGGGAAAAACTCATTTAATCTTTTAGATCATACTAAAATACCGGATTTTAATAGGATGATTTTTTGATTCACAATAAATGATATATTGTTTAAATTGAATATCACCGGTACTGAGTTCTGTACATTTTGTAATACTGAAAAGGAAACCGTTGAACACTTCTTTTATTTCTGTTTTTGTAGAAGAAATATTTGGAGTAAGGTAGAAATGTGGATATCATCTCCTATATTTACTCTCATGTTAACTCCACAGAGTATAATTTTTGGATACAAAAGGTATTAAGAAATTACTATTTAGATGAGTGCTATATCTATGATATAGGGAAAAGAAAAGAATTTGTTTTGAAATGGAGTATGTTGAAACATTTATTTGAATGACGTGATTTGACTTCTGTAAACATGAAACCTTTTTCATTTATTGTAAATAAAATTGCCAATTGGGGCAAAAATAAGTATGAAAAAAAACTGTACAGGTCTAGAGTAATCTATGATGGACCTCCATACAAAATCTGAAAGAATCAGTCAACAAATGTGTCCTCCAGAATGCATGCAGCCAAAATATGACATTTGACCCTATAAAAGACGGGACACTGGGGGCAGCATCAGCAAACACTAAAGATGTGTAGATTTCACTAAGACACACCTCCATATAAAATTTGAAAGAAATCCGTCATGAAATGTGGAAGTTAGAGCGCACAAAAGACATATGACCTTTGACCCTATAAAGGACGAGCAATGAGGGCAGCATCACCAAAAAGTAAAGACGTGTAGATTATACCGAGTTACATCTCCATACAAAATTTGAAAGAAATCCATTACGAAATGTGGCCTGCAGAGTGCACCCACGCCATCCTCCAAAGTATGACCTTTAAAAAACGGACACTGGTGGCAGCATCACCAAAAAATATAGGTCTAGGTGCGTAGATTTTACCAAGATACACTCCCATACAAACTTTGAACGAAATGCAGAAGGAAAAATGCAAAAAATGGACAACTGACCTTTGACCCTATAAAGGACGGAACAATGAGGGCAGCATCACCCAAAAGTAAAGATGTGTAGATTATTCCAAGATACATCTCCATACAAAATTTGAATAAATCCATCCATAAATGTGGCCTACAGAGTGCACTCACGCCATCCCCTGAAGTATGACCTTTCACCCTATAAAAGACGGGACACTGGTGGCAGCATCACCAAAACTATAGGTTTTTAGATTACACTAAGAGAAGCCTTCATTGAAAATTTGAACGAAATCCGTCAAGAAATGCAGAAGAGTGCACGAAATGGACAAATGACCTTTGACCCTATAAAGGACGGAACAATCACCAAAAAGCAAATATGTGTAGATCATACCAAGATACAACTCCATAAAAAATTTGAAACAAATCCATCAAGAAACGTGGCCTGTAGAGTTGCATTCACGCCATCCCCTGAAAACTATAGGTTTTTAGAGTACACCAAGAGACACCTTCATGCAAAATTTCAACGAAATCTGTTTAGAAATGTGACCACCAGAGCGCACACAAGAGTGCACACAAGACATCTATCAAAACATGACCTTTGACCCTATAAAAGACGGAACACTGGAGGCAGCATCACCAAAATCTATAGGTTGCTAGATTATACCAAGAGACACCTTCATGCAAAACTTGAAGAAAATCCGTTTAGAAATGTGACCGCAAGAGCGCACACAAACTATCCCAAAAATTATGGCCTTTTACCCTATATACAATAGGTTTTCCCTGCCAATTTCTCACGTTTGTCAGTGTGTTTGATAGAAAGTTCATTCAATTTAGCAAAAATCCTCGTTACGGCGCATTCTGTCTTTCGAAATTGCAACTTGTACATTCAATTCAACATTTCGAACAATGAAATCTGCACATGTGCCTTTCAAATTCATAAAAGGGGTCTTAAAATTGACACGTGCTCTATATTCAGTCAAATTCGCCAACACCGGTCGAAGGGGTTAGTTCAGTCATTCAATTTTGTGGATGGGCATCCAAATTCCCAACATTTTCAGTCAAATTACCTCATAGTTTTTATTTCCATTTTAAAAGGTGAGAACATATGTATTTAAATGTGATTTTTGTTTCGGCCACACACTGTTAAGCAGTAAATAACTCGAATTTGTTGTTCTGTAACGCCCCTCTTCTTTCATACATGCCATAAGGCATACATATACCAGTACGGTACAGTCATGGCAGCACAAGTTAGATACAGGTGCATATCTCAACAAGATAAAGACTTATAGAAGCATTTGAGGGACATAACCTTCACTCCCTAGAACTGGCCGACACGCTCGGAATAAAGCGCTCAACGGCCAGATCAATTGTGGCCACATATTTCCGGACCGGGAGACGCAACAAGCTGCCAAGGGGAGGCGAGCGAAACGTGAAGATGGATGACGAAATGAGAGCTCGTCTCCAAGCCACTGTAAGCAGTAACCCCTTAGTCACCCTTGAGCAACTGAAGATAGATCTACGGGCAGCTCTTCCGCAGAAGCCCCCGGTATCCGTCTCTACTATTGCTAGAGCACTTGACGGAATGCTCATCACGACGAAACTGGCCGAGGATGTCCCAGATGCTAGAAATTCACCGAGAATCCTAGACACGCGCATGGAGTACGCACAGTGGTTTATGGCCGAGGGTGTCGTTGCACACTGTGTCTACATTGATGAGACCGGCTACAACTTCTGGACCAGACGCTCTTTTGGAAGAGCCCCACGCGGGGTCCCTGCACATCGGGTCGTACATGGCCAACGCGCTCGGCAGTGCAATGTCACTTTTGCAGTTTCAAGTTAGATTGGGCTCGTCCACCACACTATTGCAGTGGAAACGGTGACGAGGGAAACTTTCGAGGCTTTCCTGGCTACCACCGCTCATGAATGCGAGAATGTCTTCCCCCCTAATGAGGACGTGTACCTGATTTTAGACAACGCACGTCCTCATGTAAGAGCTCAGCTACCTGGTGATGCAAGCCCAAGGATTCATTTGAAGTTTCTTCCTCCGTATTCTCCATTTCTCAACTGCGTGGAGATGGCCCATTCTGCGTTTAAGACAGCCATCAAACGAGCTCTGGCCCGCCCGCGCGTTTACGTTTTACAACCTTGCCTAGGCAGATTTTTCCAAAATCGCAACGAAACGGCTTGAGCTCAACCCTACGCATTGTAGCAACCCTACACATACGTAGCGAGCGCATTACTTAACGTAGAGAGATCGAGACGCGGGTTCTTTGAATGAATTAATGTGCACGTTTTGTCGTTCATATCATTCGACGTCGGGTGTGTCAGCCCCCCCCCCCCCCCATATGCCCCCTTAATGGCTGGACTAGACCATGCCACTGTTTTCTTGTCAGCCCCCCATATACCCCTTAATGGCTGGGCTAGACTATGCCACTGTTTTCTTGTCAGCCCCCCCCCCCCCCCCATATGCCCCTTAATGGCTGGGCTAGACTATGCCACTGTTTTCTTGTCAGCCCCCCCCCCCCCCATATGCCCCCTTAATGGCTGGGCTAGACTATGCCACTGTTTTCTTGTCAGCCCCCCCCCCCCCCCCCCCTCATGTTTTTATTGTGGACTTATGTTGGTATATATATATATATATATATATATATATATATAAGAGCAAGACAGAAGAGAATAAACAAGAAGACGTGACAAAATCAAAGTCATGTCATTTACATCACACAGATCAGTGATTTACATATGCTTTAGTCATTCATTAATACTTTGATTACATAATCAGTATTTGTGATATAGTGCTCACTCGCCACAAGCTTTATATGCTTTTTGAGTTATTGCCTTCCATTATATTTTGACTCAAACTTGATATTTTTGTGTGCATTTTTTTTGGGTAAATTAATGTCATTTTGAACTGAACTGAACTGATGCCAACTGATTGTCAACCCTCCCCCCTTCCCCCTGCATAAATGTGAATGTGCCCTTGTTCGTTTATCTCATCCCCTCATCACGCTTCACGTCTGTCAAATACACAAGTCTGTCAAATACACACGTCTGTGCTTCAATGCGTAGCTGCCTACATCAGTGTATGGAGTGTACATGTACAGGTGACAAAACGGAATATTATACGCATTCGATCCAACGCCACAGTCAGTACTTAGAGTGAGCTCGAGCCGTTTCGTTGCAATATTTGGAAAATATGCCTAGGCTAGGTTGTAAAACGTAAACGCGCGGCCCGCCCGGAGTTGCAGCAGAGGGTAGGCGACAGAGAAGCAGCACAAGAAGCTGGGGTCAACATGCAGGAGTGGAGAATCAACCTTGTTCAGCAGGCAGCTCGACGAAATACGGACGCAATAACGCAAGAGAAAGCCATCCGGTGGTTTAACCACACCCAGACATACCTCCCAAGATGCCTGGCCCGCCAACAAATTGATGGCTAGAACTGATCTAAGAACTGTATTCTTTATTCCTAATGATGGTTAGCATTAATGTAACACCCACCCAATGCAAATAATGAAAGACATATGAAAGAAATAATCACGAAGTAAATTGAAACCTCCACACACAATACACCATTGAAAGAAAAGTTGCCAAGATGATACAGGAATAAATAAAATATTCTGATGCTTATACAAAACAATGATGAAAGAATTGAAAAAAAGTAGAAGAATAAACGCTTAAAGACGTCTGCTAAATGGGGTCATCCCTATAGCTAGAAGGTCCGATAGTTAGCGGGTCCGATAGACCGACACCCAATAGATAGAAGGTTCGATAGACCGAATGTACGAGAGGGTCCAGTAGACAGAAGGTTCTATAGACCGAATCGGCAGGAGGGTCCGATAGTCCGAAGGTTCTATAGATCGAATGATCAACGGGTCCGATAGTCAGAAGGTCCGATAGATAGAAGGTTCGATAGACCGAATGTACGAGAGGGTCCAATAGACAGAAGGTTCTATAGACCGAATCGGCAAAAGGGTCCGATAGTCCGAAGGTTCAGTCGGGGTCCGATAGTTAGAAGGTCCGATAGACCGACAATAAATACGTAAAAAGGGTAAAATAGTGGATAAAATGATAAGTGGGTAAAAAATAAGTGGTTAAAATAAGTGGGGGCGTTCCAACCAAAGAAAAAGCAAAAAAGGAAGAGGTTGAAAAGAAAAGAAGAAAAGAAATGAAAAGAAGAGAAAAAGAAAAGAAATCGGAAAGGAAAGAGAAGAAAACAAAAATTAAAAAACTTCGCTCACTAGCATTATTAGGGTTATTTTCCAATGCCCATTATATTTTCCCTATTGATATTAATCAGTTATTAATATAATCGCCATTTTTACGTATATAAATCAATGCCAATTATATGAATAAGTCATATTCTTATGGAAGTTATTTGGTTTGCATCTTGATTCTCTAGCTAATGTTATGCTATTTTTCTAATCAAAGAATGTTAGCAACATAACTGAAAAGAATCGAGCGGCAAATTGACCTAAAGGGGCTAAAGAGATGAATTTTCAGAAATAATTTCAGGATACAAAATTCTTTTTTTCTCTCTCTCTCTCTCTCTCTCGTTCGCTCGCTTTGCTCGCTCATACAATCAAGAAACTAGGCCTAGATTGTTTCTTGCAGCAAGCACATCTTACGTCCTGCAGCAACAAGAAGCCCGAATATCATAATATTCAGGGAGTGAGGTATCCGACTATTCTCAAATTCCCCCCCCCCCCCAAAAAAAAATGGTATAATTTACCCGACAGAGTCCACAGACTAAAATTTGCCACAAGGTAGTAGTATGGGACCGGTGTAGTCGGTGAACATTAAAAAAAGTATAAAAGTTGACATCATAGCTGGTAGAAAAAATGGAAACGCCCCCCTCCGAAGAAGGTGGTAGGGCCTAATTGAAACAATTTCATTTTTATCGGGCAGGATCTTTTGTTGTCAGAATCTTATCTTTTGTTACATTTAATGAAAATTCAACTATAAAGTGTGCCCTCATAAGATTTCTTTGTTTAAAAAATAACACTTGTTTTTGAAGGAGACGCCCTTTCCTCAGCTTGCTCCACTAGAAGAAAATGCTTCGGGGCTTTAGTGTGCACCATATAATTAGATTTCCATGTTTCAAACAATGGTCAGCGTTCCCCAATGCCAATACATCGGTTTAGTGGCAAACTTAACCGGGGGGGGGGGGGCTGAGCTGCATGGGTGGACCACCCCCGCCCCACGGTGATGATGATGATGATGCTCTGATAAAAATACTTTTAACATGTTGAAAATGTATAAAACAAAACTTTAAAATAAGTTCCATATTTATTTATTATTTTTTTTTTTGGGGGGGGGGGGGAGGGTGGGCTTACAGACCTAGTGTATCGGTTTATTACAATACACATAGAAAAAGATAAGGCATTACCCTTTTCCTTTTATGAGATACAACTATTAAAAACCTATTGTATTCACTTATTTTACCGTTTTTACGTTAGTGTCGGTCTATCGGACCTTCTAACTATCGGACCCCGACTGAACCTTCGGACTATCGGACCCTTTTGCCGATTCAGTCTATAGAACCTTCTGTCTATCGGACCTTCTGACTATCGGACCCCGTTGGACATTATTTCGATCTATTAGAACCTTCGGACTATCGGACCCTCCGCCGATTCGGTCTATAACCGTCTGTCTATTGGACCCTCTCGTACATTCGGTCTATCGTACCTTCTATCTATTGGGTGTCGGTCTATCGGACCCGCTAACTATCGGACCTTCTAGCTATAGGGCTGTAACCCTGCTAAATTGACTTAAGTACGTGTTAAATTGGATGCCTAGAAATGAATTCGAATGAACGAGCGCACTATATTTGTGATCACGTGACTACATAAATCTAAATTGAATGAACGATTTGCGAATTCATGCTTGTTTAATGAATTTCAGTTGAAAAAGTATTAATTAGAATGAGGTTAAATGTAATCTGAATGCTCCAAAAATTAATTTGAACGAATAAATAATGAAATTAAAATACCGAGCGTGTCCTCTTGGCTAAATTTGGCTAAATTGAATGAATGCTCTATCAAATGGACCGACAACAATACGAAATTGGCCGGGAAAACCTATATTACAAAGCTGCAGTATTGTGAAATGTATCCACTTATTAAGAATTATCATCAAAGACAGAGCAGGACATAAACATAACACAGTAGTAACATGTTGAACAAAAACTAAATCTTTGCAAAAAAGCAAATTAAATCAAAAGGAAAATTGTCCAATGTTTAAAGGCAAATAATATACAGTAGCCCTACTTGAAAAAAAAACCTGTATATATATATATATATATATAAAGAAAGTGTTCTGCGTCGGTTTAGGTAAACTATACGTAGAAAAGACAAATATAAATAAAAAAACCGTAGAGATGGCAATTATCCGATATTTCGGGCAAAGGGCTATGCCCGAAATATCGGATAATTGCCATCTCTACGGTTTTTTTTATATATATATATATATATATATAACATATTGGACAAAAAAATACACTGTCAGGTTGTACAACCATATATATGAAATATCTTTATCTTTATTTTTAAATGTTTCGTGTTTTTTTTGTTGTTTTTTTGTATGTGAATTTTTTTTGGTTTTTTTCCAGGAGGGGGGGGGGGGGGGTGTAAAAAAGGATGACTGCGAACAAATGAACTCGGGCTCCGATGTGTATTGAAGGAGAACGACAAATCAACTTAGTAGGCCTATCTTGGAAAAGAATTGAAATTTAACTCCTGTCTCCTGAAAGAGAACTAAAATTAAACTGTTACATGTGTAATACACATTCAGTTTATGTCATTTGTGTAAGGAAAATCAGACAAATTTTCAAATGATAGACAGATGGCCCTTTTGAGAAGATCGAATATAATAGGCATTGTGACGTGCACGATCGGTTAGCTCACTGAAAAGAACGAGGACTAAGCAATATGGCGGCGTGTGCACTCGAGCGAATCTTCCAGCGGGTATTACGGCGATACCGCGATCTGTGCGTTGTGAATGGTATGAGCCTTCTACGTCTTTAGGAGTTCTGTGGACGGTGTCCGGTGCAAGCGCAGCGTAACGTGAAGCTATCTATGCCTATGTAATTTCGCTGACCCGAAAAAGGTCGAAAGGACTGGGAACTGCGAAGCTTTACCCGGGGCCTGCCAAAGGAAGTTACGAATAGACCTGTTTACTAAGTGATTCAAATTTATGGATGTTTCTTTCCTGGGGACCTGTTATTAATGAATGAACTACAATACTTGGAATCCAGTTTGCATACATTACTTGTTGCTATGACAAGCCTCTGGCAAGCTTTCAGGTTGTCAAGAACAACCTTTGTTTCAAAAGTATTCATAAAATTTGAATCACTTAGTAAACAGGTCTATTGTAAAAAACATTTAAATAATACGACCAAAATACCACTAACAACCCCCTTATGACAATCTGGGAACAATTTAACCACGTTAAAGTAGAACTTTAATGATTTTAAATATTGGCTTAATACTTATTATTGCATAGATGGCATAAATTAAACAAGGTTATCCAAATTCAACGCTTGGAAACATTTGAAGTAATGATTATTATCAATTATAAAACGGTAAAATACAGCCCCCGATATAGCAGCTGAAGAGCGCCTCGAACGCTGCTGAGATATGTGACGACACACCATGGACCAGTCCTGTCTAAGCAGACGATGTCCCATAACATCTTACACATTTTTCAGAGCCTATTTTGTCATCTCCTCTTCACTTATTTCTCTTCCTTCACTAGCGTCAGTCTTAATGTTAGTCTGTTGCCTCACTCTTAACTTCGTGTATGGTATTATTTTGATGAAAAATGCAGCGTTAAAAAAATAAAGGAATCAGTCACTTGTAAACAAAATAAGACGCCATTGTAGTTTCAGCTGCTTGCACCGGGGCATGTTCGGCGTTTCAAGAGGGAACGAATACCATCCTGCTATTATTCGGAGGGCTTTTCAATTTGAAAGTGGGGTTTATTTCATTGATCATTGACCCTTCTCCTGTGCATTTACAATCAAACGGTTTTAGCTATCAGAATTAGTTTCACTTTCCCTTTATAATGGTGTGAAATAAGGTCATGTTTAAATACACCAAACTCTTTATAATTTGATAAATAATTGCATTGCAATTACGTTCATTCATTATAGGACGTTGTCTGCTTAAGCAGGATCGATCCCGAGTGTGACGACATCAAAACATCGCTATATTTCTATATATAATATATATATCCTCGGATATTCCAGATGCTGCGAAGAGCTTTTATTTGTGTTGTTTTTATAATCATCAGATACGCAGTTGACATAGAACTTATACGATTGCCATCTGTAAGCTTCCCAGTTTCTAGTGATACATTAATTGCCATATTTGTGATTTTCTTTGAATAGCTACTTTAAAAAAAAACCCAGCTCGATTGAGTGGAAAATCACGGAGAAAAGTGATTTCAAACAAACGGACGGACAGACAGACAGACATTAGCCAAATTATAGTAAGGATTATAGTAAGGATACACCTCCATACAAAGTTTGAAAGAAATCCGTCGAGAAATGTGACCGCTAGAGCGCACACAAGAATGTGACGCGGCGGCGGCGGAATGCTGCTGAATCCAAAGAATCCTCCGGCATTCTGCCGGGGGATACAATAATAATCATCGTCATTATGATAATAATAATTAAAATTAGTATTAGTATCAATTATAATGATAAGTACTTAACAATTGTAAGAATTTGAATGCATATCATTTTGTGTTTTTATACAGTCCTGATGAAGATCATTATCGAAAGCTTTACAAATAAAGGAGGATGATAAAAGCTCCGACCGTCTCATAGCGCACGGTCATTCTTTAAATGTATATATATATATATTTGCAGTAATTATATATTTAGTAATTTTCTTTCTTTTTTTTTTTTTATTTATTTTTTTATTATTTTTTTTTCTTCATTTTTTATTTATTTATTTATTTTTTTAATTTATTTATTTTTTTTTTTTTTTGGGGGGGGGGAGAGGATAAAAAGGGTGACCTGATGGAGCATAGCATGAATTTATTACCTGTGCTCAATTAATTATCTAGTGAATAAATTGATTGATTAATTAATTAATCAGTTAATATTTTAGTGAATTTTCAATTATTGCTTTATTGCACTTTGCTTTTGTTTTGTTTTTTATCCTTTAATTTCTTTCACTATCTTCCAATATTTATCTTTATCCTTCTATCATATCTCTGTATTTCTTTATGTTAATCTTTATATTATTTCTTTTATAACTTTTTTCTTTTTTTGTGCACTTTTTAATCCTTGGTTTGACTTTCTATTGTTTTGCATATTTTGTATCATTCTTTCTTTTTATCTTTTTTTTTTCTTTTTGCTTTTCATCCCTAATTTCGTTATGTTATTCTTCTTGTCTTTTCTTCTTTTTTTTTTTTTTTTTTTTTGGGGGGGGCATTTTTATAATCTTCTCTTCCATCTTTCGCCATTGTTTTCTTTATCCTTCTACCATTTCTCTCTCTCTCTCTATCTTGATTTTATGTCTTTATCCTTCTATCCCTCCCTATGGTAATGTTATTCGTCGATTAATCTTTACTTGCGCCTTTTCTTATATTACTCTTTATATTCATTCTTCCATCATCTCTCTCTCATTATATCATTCTGTTCCTATTCATTATTATCATTATTACTACATGTACCACAATGCAGGGAAATGGAACGTTTTTGGAAGTGGGGACTGATGCCTCTTATCCGGGTACCAACGACCCTTTAGAACATTTTGCGAGCGAACGAAGCTAGCAGCCAAACATTATTACAATGTATTATCTTTAAAATGTGAGCTCTTCTAGAAAAATATATACTGTACATTCATAATCATTAAACAAAATTATATGAAACGTGTCTACTCAAAAAGTGAAGGGACTGCAGCCCCATCACATACCCCCCCCCCCCCCCTCGCCTCGCCGGCCGGCCCGGTTCCACGGCCCATGCAATGTATGTATAACTATGACAGGCTAATCTATATTTCTGTAGTACTATATGGAAATTAGACCAAACGATTATTAGACAAACTTAGAATTGGACCAAACGATGATTAGACGTAATAGTAATTAGACGAAGTGATGATTAGACGATGTGGGTGTTAGCCCAAGTGGGTTAAGACAAAATGGCTATTAGACGAAATGATGTTTAGACCATTAATATGAAAACATAGTTCATCTATATCCGCTCTTCAGTTTCCACGTTTGCTTGGTTTTTAAGGTTCCTTATCTACGACTACAAGCATATCGTATACTTATTTTCATAGAAATCAGGTAAGAATACAATTTTACTTTCTACAGACTACTCGTGTGCAAAATATATGGAAGTATGGAAGAATCTCCAAACATACAGGCAAAAGTGTCGGAGTATAGGGTTGTTACAAGATCTAGATCCCCTTTATTAAAGTAGCTATTCAAAGAAAATCACAAATATGGTAATTAATGTATCACTAGAAACTGGGAAGCTTACAGATAGCAATTGTATAAGTTTTATGTCAACTGCGTATCTGATGATTATAAAAACAACACAAATAAAAGCTCTTCTCAGCATCTGGAATATCCGAGGATTCGCCAGAAATATAGCGATGTTTTGATGTCGTCACACTCGGGATCGATCCTGCTTAAGCAGACGACGTCCTATAATGAATGAACGTAATTGCAATGCAATTATTTATCAAATTATAAAGAGTTTGGTGTATTTAAACATGACCTTATTTCACACCATTATAAAGGGAAAGTGAAACTGATTCTGATAGCTAAAACCGTTTGATTGTAAATACACAAGAGAAGGGTCAATGATCAATGAAATAAACCCTACTTTCAAATTGAAAAGCCCTCCGAACAATAGCAGGATGGTATTCGTTCCCTCTTGAAACGCCGAACATGCCCCGGTGCAAGCAGCTGAAAATACAATGGCGTCTTATTTTGTTTACAAGTGACTGATTCCTTTATTTTTTTAACGCTGCATTTTTCATCAAAATTATACCATACACGAAGTTAAGAGTGAGGCAACAGACTAACATTAAGACTGACGCTAGTGAAGGAAGAGAAATAAGTGAAGAGGAGATGACAAAATAGGCTCTGAAAAATGTGTAAGATGTTATGGGACATCGTCTGCTTAGACAGGGCTGGTCCATGGTGTGTCGTCACATATCTCAGCAGCGTTCGAGGAGCTCTTCAGCTGCTATATCGGGGGCTGTATTTTACCGTTTTATAATTGATAATAATCATTACTTCAAATGTTTCCAAGCGTTGAATTTGGATAACCTTGTTTAATTTATGCCATCTATGCAATAATAAGTATTAAGCCAATATTTAAAATCATTAAAGTTCTACTTAAAGCAAAGAAATGTGTCTATCATCAACATACGAACGACTTAGTTAAATCCTTAAAAGTCCTTTATGGTATTTTCAGCATTTTACCTTCCTCACAATGCCTTCTTGTGAATCCTGGCATACACGTGCAGTTGAAGTCACCGATTAGATCAACACATGTCCCTCCGTTTTGGCAGGTCACCCCTTCACAATCGTTAATGTCTATCAAATTCAACAAAGAGAGAGAGAGAGAAGAACAGTCAGAACAATGACAAGGGCGGTTGGAATAAGGGTTTGTCTTTGTTGTTTGTTTATATTTTATCAATCTTATGAATAAACGCCAAACATCTTTTGGGTCTTTTTTTATATTTGTTCCTTTGAATGAAAGATTATACTTACTCATTCTGGAACAAAAGTAACTCAGTAAATTATTATCAACTTTAGCATTGTATATGAAATCAGATATAACAAGAAATGTGAAAGTTAAATTGCATGATACAGGTATTTAAGCATCTCCAAATACACAGGTATAAATGTCGAAGTATGGGTTCGTTACAAAATCTGGATCATCTTTGTGTATACCATTACCACACGAACGAATTTGTTAAACCTGGAAAAAACTGTCTGGTTAACTGATTAATTTATTTTGAAACACCTTCGCACTTGGTATTTTTTTTTACACCTTACCTCGGTCACAAAATAAAAAAATACAGTCAAAACAATCTAATAGCTGATAGTTATACATACCTCATAAATTGTTTGTAATGTTTAACTAATTGAACTCTAATGATGAACTTTACATAATTATACAGAAAGAGACGGAAAGAGTGAGGGAAGCGTATGTAGGTATTAAACGAGAGAACTCTCGTCAACATGGATTGTGAAAGTGAAAGGTATTTTAGACAAATGTATGGGACGTCTAAAGCCTACCGCACACTATACGATCTGATGGACTACGATCCAATTTTGAAATATTTGCAATAGTATTTGATTTGATCATTATAACATGTAAAATTGTAATGATTGAGGTTTGGAATAGTATATATACATACATATGTCATATTTCTCTTTCTTCTTTTGGTAAATAATGTTTTCTTCTTTTTTTTCCTATCGGGAGCAATGTGGGACCAAACAGCAAAATTGTCATCGTGATATCACGATGAGATTAATTATAATGAATCTATTCACGATTTTTATGATTTCAGCCTTTTCCTAGCATTTTCAATTCGTAGGCTCTACTACCTATTTTAGTGAAATAGCGCCCCATTTGTTTCAATGGGGCATAAAGTGTGTGAACATGAATTTTGGATGATTCGTGGATATCATGACAGTGATGATGATAATGATGTTGATGGTAATCATCATCATCATGAAAATCATCATGACAGTAATGATAATGATATTGATGATAATCAGTAAAATCAGAATTGATTTTATTATTTGCTAGATAAATCTATGTACCTACCTATTTGCTAGTCTTCCGACTACGCAAGCCATTCGAGTAATTAAAGTCACGACAGTGCATATACCCCCCTATGATCACGCCTTCCTCTGTGCACGTACGCATGACGCGCGCACACAATCCTCCTCTTTACGAGCAGCCTCAGACAAACTTTGACATGTTGCTAGGCAAGGAGTGGGGTAGGAGGGTGGGACATAGGTAGGTACATAGATTTATCTAGCAAATAATAAAATCAATTCTGATTTTACTGATTTACTACAATAAATCAATGTACCTACCTATTTGCTAGACCAGCACAGATTCAAATGGGGGGCATGTCCCAAGAGGAAGGTCAACAGGAACCCAAGGATGACGTTGCAGCTTGCAACGTCTTGTTAGAAAAAGACTCTTCAGACAGAACATCTTTTAAATAAAAAGATGTGAAGGACGTGGAGGAACGCCAGTAGGCTGCCCTCATAATGTCCACTAGGGGCACCCCTTGGAAAAGAGCCCAAGAGGCACTGATGCCCCTGGTATCGTGAGCACGGGGCTTCCCATCAGTCAATAGGGCCTCCGGCCCAGCTGCCTGGATCGCTTCGACTATCCATCTAGAAATGGATTCTCTGGAAGCGGCGGAAAAGGGCTCTCGAGTGATGACAAAAAGCTGATCACTCTTACGAAGAGTCTTAGTCCTATCTAAATACCATTTCAAGGCCCTCACCGGACACCAGACCTTATCCTCCTGCACTGAGGAATGGTCCGACAGCGGTCTAAGAAAAATCTCAACTGGTCCAGAGGAAGCAGTCTGATTTTTGGCAATAAAGGAGGGCTTGGGTATAAGTCGCACACCATGGTTTTCCCAACGGATGTGACCCGGTGTTATACACAGAGCATGAAGAGTACTCCTCCTCTGTGCCGAAGCAATAGCGACTAAAAATAGCGTCTTGACCGTTAAATGGTGAAAGGACGCTTTACCCAAAGGTTCAAAAGGTGGCTTCGCAAGCACGTCAAGGACCTTGGGTAGACTCCAAGAAGGAGTCAGGCTACGAGTTGATGGACGCTGCAAGAAGAAGGAGCGAGTCAACCTAGCCAAAAGAGGGGAGTTGGAGACTCCCGAACCATCAGCAAAACCAACGTGGACGGCGGCAATAGCCGAACGATAGCCACGTATGGTTGAAATCGATATACCCTTATCGAAAAGGGAGATAAAAAAATCGGCAATAACACCGATAGGGGCTTCACGTGGCGAGACACCCTGATTCTCGCACCAAGAAAAGAAGGCCCCTAGACGAGAGTTGTAGAGATCTCTAGTGGAGTCTCTACGGCTTCTCATTACAAACTGGGAGGCCCTATCGGAGAGCCCCGAGTTTCTGGCGTCTTCCCCAACAACGGCCAGGCAGTCAAGTGGAGGACCGCTGGGCGTTGATGAACAATCCCCGAGAGGGGTTGAATTATCAAATCCTCCCTGAGAGGAAGGGGAAACGGCTGGCCGGCCAGGAGACTCAGCAGGTCTGGAAACCAATGTCTCGCTGGCCAATGTGGAGCTATCAGCAAGAGCCAAGCCCTGTCCTCCTTGACCTTCCTCAAGACCTGAGGGATCAGAGGAATGGGGGGAAAAGCGTACCCCCGGATAGCTCCCCAATGGAGGGAAAAGGCATCCATCGCCCACGCCTCCTGATCCCGAACCCGCGAGCAATACCTCGGGAGTCGGTGATTGAGGGTGGAGGCGAACAGATCGATCTCCAGAGGACCCCACACCTCTTGGAGAAGAGCAAACACCTCCGGATGAAGAGTCCACTCTGACGGGAGGCATTTGCCCCGCGACAGAAAATCCGCGATCAGATTTTCCTGACCGGGAATGTAGGAGGCTACCGGAATAATGTTCATAGACCGGCACCACCTCCACAACTGGGCAGCTAAGGTGTTCAGAGAGGAAGACCGAGTGCCGCCTTGGCGATTGATATAGGCAGCTACTGTGACATTGTCCGTAAGAACGAGTACAGTGCGACCAACAAGACCGGGCCTGAAATGATGAAGAGACAGGCTGACCGCCATCATTTCCAAAACATTGATATGGGGCATAACTCTCAAGTGAGACCAGTCCCCTGAAATCATCTCGCCCCGGCAATGACCGCCCCAACCGAGAAGGGAGGCGTCTGTCGTCAGAGAAACTGACGGAAGAGGTGTACAGAGAGGCTTGCCTTGGGCAAGAAACGAACTGTTCGACCAGGGGGCGAGAAGGAGCTTGATATCTCTTGGGAGTGGAATCCACCCCAAAAGAGAATCTTTGCCCGGTCTGTAAAACTTGAGGAGGTGCCTCTGAAAGGGCCTCATCAACAGCCTGCAGTCTGGTAAGACGTCGACTAGACTGGCCAGATAGCCCAGGAATTGAAGCCATTGTCTGGCTCTGACCCTGCGGGCTACTCGCAATGACCGTGCGGTCATGGTGATAGTCCGAATTCTGTCCCGACTGGGGCGGGCAAGCTGATTCGGGATATCTATCTCCGCACCCAAGTACACCGGGGTACGTGTGGGAGATAATTCCGATTTTTCCCAGTTTATCAGAAAGCCTAAGTCTTGCGTTAGTCGCAGTAAAAGGCATAACTGATCCAACAGGAGGGACTCTGAGTTTGCAACTAGGAGCCAATCGTCTAGATAGACGAATAATCGGAGGCCGCGATTCCGTAGAAACGCGGCCAGGGCCGACACTATTCGAGTAAAGACTCGAGGGGCCGGCCTCAGCCCAAAGGGCAGGGCACGAAATCGAAACGTTTCGCCCTGGAACGCGAATCCCAGCAAATTTCTCGACAGAGAGTGAATGGGAATGTGAAAGTACGCGTCTTTGAGATCGAGGGAGATCGCAAGGTCGTCCCGCTTGATCAAGGGCAGAATAGATGCCAAGGTCTCCATGCGAAAATGCACTGGAGGTATAAACCTGTTGATTCTTTTAATGTTTAGAATCATACGTAAACTTCCCGAGCGCTTGGGAATGACAAAAATTGGGGAGAGACAGAGATGAGGATGATCTCTCGCCCTTTCTACAGCGCCCTTTCCCAGCAGCGTGGTGATCTCTGAGGAGATGTGCTGCTGGAAAAGGGCTGACATTGGAGGCGGGCGGATTCTGATGGCGCCGTTTGGAATCGGCTTTATCAGATCTATGTAAAAGCCGTCGCGCACGACGGATAGTACGAAGGCGTCGCCGGAGATTGCCTCCCAAACTGGGAGGAATCTCTGGAGCCGCCCGCCTACACTGTCCACAAGCACTCGGGGTAAGGTATCAAAAGGCCGACTTGGGCCTGACCGTGCCCTTGGCGGCGGTCTTACGCCCCCCTCTTCCTCTCGCCGAGCCTCTACCACGGTTGCTCAGGGTAGGGGTCTCAACCCGAGGGATAGTCACAGTCACTCGACGATTTGAGCGGTTGGCGCCTGTCGAGACCGACTTAGACTTCGGAAAGGACCGAGCAGGCTGAGTGGGCAAGAATTGTCTGGCCATCTCTTTTGCCTGTTTGCGACCCTCTATCTCTTTGAGGAAGACCTCGTTAAACTGGCCCCCAAAGAGTTTGGGATGAGAGGAAGGGATACCCCGCAAGAGAGGCGGGATGTCTTTCTCTAGCACTCCCAGTGTGGAGAGCGCCAGCTTGCGGCGTTGATGCGTAATGTCAATCGCCGCTGATGAGAGCTGAGACCACTGAAGTCCAGCTAACAAAAGCAGGAGTTCATCCAACAAATTGGAGTCCCCCTCGGTCACATTCAGTTCAACTGATCTGGCCCGAAGGCGTAACAGTGAACCCAGGTACGCCGAAAGCCTTAAGCCCGACCTGACTTTGGTTTCAAAGTTCACTAGGGGCTTCTCGGCGGATCTATAGGACTGAGACTTGAAATTGATATTCAAACGTTGTCCCATACCCATAATTTCCTGGGATAAACCCTTGGCTGAAAAGAAGCCCTGGGTATCATCCCGATAGAAAGAGAAGGCACTACCAAAGGGGCGTCGGGTAGCCCGACCCGCATCGGCGAGTGCCTCCCTATCCCCATACTCCTGTTTGAAGTCCTCTGTAAGAGGAATACCAGGAGACGGGCCATGCTGTCTGAATAACAGCGATGGCTGATCACTGACCGACTGGACTTGGGGGAAAATTTCTGGCATATACTTCTCTAACAGGGCCTTGGCATCTGCCGCCATGGCCTGACAAGGCTGGGGGTCGTAGCCGGCCTGAGATTCTGAAACAGACGGGGTAGAAACCTGCGAGACAGAATCAATTTCGGGAGAAGTAGTCCGGTGGGGAAAATCCCATGGGGGTGGATATGCCCACGGACCAATGACAGACTCCTCCCCCGGCGGGGCTCCGAGAGCCGCAGGCACGGGAGGAGTAGGTCGAGAAACCGCATTCGGACAAAATTGTCCCAGGTTCTCATGAATATCGGAGACCGGGAAAACACCGGGGTCCGACTCGGGAACATCCTCCATCACAGTGACAACTGACTGGGGAGAACCCGTCTCAGTAGCCGGCAGCGTCGGGGGATTAGTATCCCAACCATGCTGCTCAGCAAAGAGTCTCATTAATCTGAGCAGCTCAGATTGAGAGTCGGGGGGAAGAGAGGGCTGAGCCTTCTTACACGACTTGGGTTTATCCTTGGATTTACCCTTCTTGGCTTTAGGCTTCTTAGCGGGGGTGTGAGCCACCGTAATAGAAGGCCGTTTAGAAGCACGGGAAGTGTTAGGCTGCAGTATAAAAGCCTCACTACCGAAATTGTCCGGGCCGGGCTCCCCAGTGGGGAGAAGTAATTCGGCCGCAACTCTAGGGACTGTGCTTCCCCGACCAGAGCCCCGATTCGCATTGACTGCCGGGGAGTGGACGGGCTGCTGCATTGCAGCACTGCTGGAAATAGCACCCGGAGCACTGACGTTGGTCAGTGGCTGGCGGGAACCAGCAGTCTTCCGCTGCGAGAACCTGCTCGAGGAGGAGGTCTTCTTAGCGGGATGCGGATTTACGTTACCGGCTGTAATTCCCCCAGACACACCGACGGTGGTCGGATGTCGGGGGAAGCCAGTAACACTGGGTGAAATCTCGCTAGGCACCCCGACGGTGGTCGGGGGTCGGCAAGACCCAGTAACATCATTAGCTGACCGCTTAGCGGTCTTACCAGTTAATGCCCCCTCCAGGCTCCCGACGGTGGTCGGGGGTCGAGAGGACCCGGTAATACTAGCTACCGCCCCCCCCCCCCCCCAACTGCAGACGCGGTGGTCGTGAGTTGGAGGGAGCTAGAATTGCTAATGACGGGTGTTCGGTCCGAAGACTTATGAACACCTAACTTACCTATACAGCCTGTCTTGCTCGACGCTCCCGGTACAAAAATACCAGAGCGAGCAGACAGACTGACGCCCTTACCTCCCCTAACCATCGTGTTTGACTCGCTGGTAGGCGAGCGAAACACAGAGGTCTCCAACACACTCACTGGGCTGACGCCCTTATAAGTGAGAGTAGTGGACGGGAGGGAAGAAGAATTGGAAGAGCCTGGAGGTAACCAAGACCTCGATTGCTCTTCCTCCGAAGAACTCATTATCACCTGTAAGGAGATATAAAAGAGTCAACAATAAACAATTATAAAGAAAAGGGCGTACAAAGCGAGAGTGAAACGGAATGGAATTTTCCCGCGCAATGTGTGGAAAAT
Organism: Heliocidaris erythrogramma; assembly: GCA_025617745.1. Classification (NCBI taxonomy): domain Eukaryota; kingdom Metazoa; phylum Echinodermata; class Echinoidea; order Camarodonta; family Echinometridae; genus Heliocidaris; species Heliocidaris erythrogramma. Next base: position 14,936,173 of record CM046857.1, on the reverse strand, counting down.
TCCATTCACGCACTACGAACAAAAGAACACTCTCGTAAGGGTATATGCACACAACAGCCACACACACGAAACACCAACGAAACGTTACAGGGCTGAGCGCCCGGCAAAACGCCAAAGCGAATGCCCTGGGCTACTATACGAAAGAGGTGAAAAGTGAGGTATGAATATAAGCTCAAATATCACCAAAATAAATACGTGACAGACATAAACCGACACTAAACAGATAATAAACAAGTCTAGGACGGAAATATTGGCAAAAATCACCCAAAACCGCGCTAAAAGAGTAGCAAACTCTGAATTTTTGCGCAAGATAGTGACTTAGCTGCAACTCTTTAGGCTGCGAGAAGGAAAGAGGAGGATTGTGTGCGCGCGTCATGCGTACGTGCACAGAGGAAGGCGTGATCATAGGGGGTTATATGCACTGTCGTGACTTTAATTACTCGAATGGCTTGCGTAGTCGGAAGACTAGCAAATAGGTAGGTACATTGATTTATTGTAGTAAATCATGATGATGATCATTATATCATGACAGTGATGATGATAATGATGATAATCAACATCATCATAACCATGAATATCATCATGACAGTGATGATGATAATGATATTGATGATTTTGTTATAATGAGTTATGATGATGTTGATGATAATAATGATGATGATCATTATATCATGACAGTGATGATGATAATGATATTGATGATAATGATGATGATGATCATTATGACAGTGATGATGATAATGATGTTGATGATAATCATGATGATGATCATTGTATCATCATGACAGTGATGATGATAATGATGTTGTTGATGATGATCATTATATTATCATGATAGTGACGATAATGATGTTGATGATAATCATCATCATCATCATCATGAATATCATCACAGTGATGATGATAATGATGTTGATGATAATCATGATGATAATCATGATGATGATAATGATAATGATGATGACCATGACTGAAATGACATTGACCTTAGCCATGCTAAATATGAAAGAGAGATGACATTTTGTGAAGAAGATACGATCATTAGTTGATTTTTACAAAATGGCGCCTGGATGACGTCACAATAATCTGATGACCTTGAAAAAGATGCGGGAACTTGACCGTATTAGGACTGATGACTGACAAAAATTTGAATATAATTGACCAAGCCAATTTTGAGAAATTGTGATATCAAATAGGACGATTTGATATTGCAGGATACTTGGGAGATAAACCCCATAGCTCTAATACACGACAGGAAATCACAATTTCCATAGGATTGTACACAAACTACTGCACACTACTTTCTAATAGACATAATACGGAAAATAAGGCAGTTTATTACATGATTTGTGATTTTTTTATGTTACAATAGTCGAAGAGGATGGTAAAATGACAGGCAAAAAGAAGCAAAAAAAAAAAAAAAAATTGTATGGACCCACCGGGGATCGAACCTGGGTCACCGGAATGGGAGGCAAGTGCTTTGACCAATAGACCAAAATATTTCCCATAGAGATAACACGTAAACGAAAAACAGGATTCTCAAATCACATTTTGTACTTAAAAATTGGGCATGATCCCGACATCTGATCAAAAATTGGAGACCACATTTGTAAAAGCTTATAGTCTCAGCTACAACATAATAAAATTTGGAAGGAAATAGACCAAAAATAACTGAGATACTGCTCAGAGAACGATGTCATGTAGATTCATGATTCAAACACATGTCCCTCCGTTTTGGCAGGTCACCCCTTCACAATCGTTAATGTCTATCAAATTCAACAAAGAGAGAGAGAGAGAAGAACAGTCAGAACAATGACAAGGGCGGTTGGAATAAGGGTTTGTCTTTGTTGTTTGTTTATATTAGTCGAAGAGGATGGTAAAATGACAGGCAAAAAGAAGCAAAAAAAAAAAAAAAAAAATTGTATGGACCCACCGGGGATCGAACCTGGGTCACCGGAATGGGAGGCAAGTGTTTTGACCAATAGACCAAAATATTTCCCATAGAGATAACACGTAAACGAAAAACAGGATTCTCAAATCACATTTTGTACTTAAAAATTGGGCATGATCCCGACATCTGATCAAAAATTGGAGACCACATTTGTAAAAGCTTATAGCCTCAGCTACAACATAATAAAATTTGGAAGGAAATAGACCAAAAATAACTGAGATACTGCTCAGAGAACGATGTCATGTAGATTCATGATTAAAAAAAAGATCATCTTCCATAGACATAACACGCAAATAGGGAAAATTCTGACATGTCGTTTTTAATTGAAAATTTCACTGTGATGACGTCATCAAAATGAAAATATTGGTGATGATGATAATGATGTTGATGATAATCATCATCATGAATATCATCATGACAGTGATGATAATAATGATGTTGATTATAATCATCATCATCATGAATATCATCACAGTGATGATGATAATGATGTTGATGATAATCATGATGATAATCATGATGACCATGACTGAAATGACATTGACCTTAGCAATGCCAAATATGAAAGAGAGATGACATTTCGTGAAGAAGAAACAATCATTAGCTGATTTTTACAAAATTTTTAAATGCTTAAAATGTCCTAAACCGTACTCTAATTTGATTAAAAAGTGATTTTGAGCATTTCTAAATTTTGACGCGCCCGTACGTACGCGTCATGATGCGTGCGCGGATTTTGATGACATTTTATGTTGACCCTTGACCTGAAGTTCATGTGTGTCAAATATGGTTCATTTTTGATGACTCGTTATGAAGATATGATTGATAATGTGATTTCACAAAATGGCGCCTGGATGACGTCACGATGATCTGATGACCTTGAAAAAGATTTTTCAGCTTGACCTTAAATGACCTGATGACTGACGGAAATGTCATGAAAATGGACTGAAAAGTTTTTGAGATTTCGTGGAAACAAGAAAGGGGGAGAAAATAAAAATAAATAAACTAGAAATTTAATTCGTCACTGAAGACGAATTGGGTGATCTGTCTTTTGATCTTAATATTTTTGACAAAATGATAATGTGAAAGATGACGTTGATATCACGATGACATTAATTATAATGAATCTAGTCACGATTTTTATGATTTCAGCCTTTTCCAAGCATTTTCAATTCGTAGGCTCTACTACCTATTTTAGTGAAGTAGCGCCCCCTTTGTTTCAATGGAGCATAAAGTGTGTGAACATGAATTTTGGATGATTTGTGGATATCATGACAATGATGATGATAATGATGTTGATGATAATCATCATCATCATGAATATCATCATGACAGTAATGATAATGATGTTGATGATAATCATGATGATGATCATTATATCATGACAGTGATGATGATAATGATGTTGATGATAATCTTCATCATCATGACTATCATCATGACAGTGATGATAATGATGTTGATGATAATCATCATCATCATGAATATCATCATGACAGTGATGATAATAATGATGTTGATTATAATCATGATGATAATCATGATGACCATGACTGAAATGACATTGACCTTAGCAATGCCAAATATGAAAGAGAGATGACATTTCGTGAAAAAGAAACAATCATTAGCTGATTTTTACAAAATGGCGCTTGGATGACGTCACAATAATCTGATGACCTTGAAAAAGATGCGGGAACTTGACCTTATTTGGACTGATGACTGACAAAAATTTGAATATAATTGACCAAGCCAATTTTGAGAAATTGTGATATCAAATAGGACGATTTGATATTGCAGGATACTTGGGAGATAAACCCCATAGCTCTAATACACGACAGGGAATCAAAATTTCCATAGGGTTGTACACAAACTACTGCACACTACTTTCTAATAGACATAACACGGAAAATAAGGCAGTTTATTTCATGATTTGTGATTGTTTATGTTATAATAGTCGAAGAGGATGGTAAAATGACAGGCAAAAAGAAGCAAAAAAAAAAAAAAAAATTGTATGGACCCACCGGGGATCGAACCTGGGTCACCTAAATGGGAGGCAAGTGCTTTGACCAATAGACCAAAACATTTCCCATAGAGATAACACGTAAACGAAAAACGGGATTCTGAAATCACATTTTGTACTTAAAAATTGGGCATGATCCCGACATGTGATCAAAAATTGGAGACCACATTTGTAAAAGCTTATAGTCTCAGCTACAACATATTAAAATCTGGAAGGAAATAGACCAAAAATAACTGAGATACTGCTCAGAGAACGATGTCATGTAGATTCATGATTCAAAAAAAGATCATCTTCCATAGACATACATGTAACACGCAAATAGGGAAAATTTCACCGTGATGACGTCATCAAAATGAAAATAGTGGTAACTGATCTGGTAGAGAATTGTCTCAGCTATAACATTACCTATTACTGAATTATTATCAAATAAATACAAAAATGATGACGTCATTTTTTCAAATTCATTTTTTTTAGTTCATATGCAAATATGATGATGTCAGACCATGCCATCGGCAGAAATTCTGCATGAATTCAAATGAATTCAAACCTCCCAGGCTTTCAGAATATGTAAAGAAATTGGGGGGTTTCCGTGCATTCTGACGAGCTATGGCGGATTTTAGATAGGCATGTTTTTACCACTTTTTACATTAGAATGCCCATTGACGCGCGCACGAATTTTAAAGTTAGACGCGCGCGTGTGGCATTATGGAAGGTCGAGAATGACTGTAAATAGTTGGAAATTGTCAAGAATAGTGTGAGAAAGACATACCATGCGAAAAAACGGCGTTTTTACGTTATATTCGCGCTGCGCGCGCGCATAACGCGCACACGGACGCGCACGGACGGAAAATTTTTAAATGCTTAAAATGTCCTGAACCGTACTCTAATTTGATTAAAAAGTGATTTTGAGCATTTCTAAATTTTGACGCGCGCGTACGTGCGCGTCATGATGCGTGTGCGGATTTTGATGACATTTTATGTTGACCCTTGACCTGAAGTTCATGTGTGTCAAATATGGTTCATTTTTGATGACTCGTTATGAAGATATGATTGATAATGTGATTTCACAAAATGGCGCCTGGATGACGTCACGATGACCTGATGACCTTGAAAAAGATTTCGGAGCTTGACCTTATATGACCTGATGATTGACGGAAATGTCATGAAAATGGACTGAAAAGTTTTTGAGATTTCGTGGAAACAAGAAAGTGGGAGAAAAATAAAAATAAAGAATAAAGAAATAAAGAAAATTCTGACGAATATAAGAGGTGATCTGTCGACTACGACATATCACCTAATAATAATAAAGAAACTAGAATTTAATTCGTCATGAGGACGAATTAGGTGGTCTGTCTTTCAGTTTGTATGATCATGATTGTAATCAGGGTGATCATAATACTAAACTGAAGATAGGAAGTCAAGAATGCCACGCATGGAGATGCTTCTTGAGGATAGGAATGTACAAAAATGTGTGAAACGGTCATTGGAAGATGTGATGATGTTGATAATCATCATCATGAATATCATGACAGTGATGATGATAATGATGTTGATCATAATCATGATGATGATCATTATATCATGACAGTGATGATGATAATGAGGAGGATGATGATGGTGATATTTGTGATGACCATGACTGAAATGACATTGATCTTAGCCCTTCCAAATATGAAAGAGAAATGACATTTAGTGAAGAAGATATGACCATAAGTTGATTTGTACAAAAAGGCGCCTAGATGACGTCACGATAACATGATGACCTTGAAAAAGATGTGGGAACTTGACCTTATTAGGACCGATGAGTGACGAAAATTTGAAGATAATTGAGTGAGCCAATTTTGGGAAATTGTGATATCAAATAGGACTAATGATATTGCAGGATAGCTTTAATACACGTCAGGGAATCAGATTTTCCATAGGGTAGTACATAAACTATTGCACATTACTTTCCAATAGACATAACACGCAAAATAAGGCAGTTTATTACATGGTTTGTGATTGCTTATCTTAAAATAGTCGAACAAGATGGTAAAATGAAAGGCAAAAAGAAGCAAAAAAATATATAAAAATTTCAATGGACCCACCGGGGATCGAACCTGGGTCACCGGAATGAGAGGCAAGTGCTTTGACCAATATACCAAAACAATTCCCATAGAGATAACACGTAAACGAAAAACGGGATTATCAAATCGCATTTTGTAGTTAAAAATTGGGCATGATCCCGGCATCTGATAAAAAATTGGAGACCACAATTATAAAAGCTTATAGTCTCAGCTATAACATACTAAAATCTGAAAGAAAATAGACCAAAAACAACTGAGATACAGCTCAGAGAACAATGTCATGTAGATTCATGATTCGAAAAAAAATCATCTTCCATAGACATAACACGCAAATAGGGAAAATTTTGACATGGCATCTTTAATTGAAAATTTCACTGTGATGACGTCATCAAAATGAATATTGGTGGCTATTGATTTTGTAGAAAATTGCCTCAGTTATAACATATTAAAATCTGGGCGAAAAACGACGAATAATTACGAATCTAGAGCCAAATTTGCATAAATGTGATGACGTCAAAACATGAAAAATGGAAATTTTGACTTCTGGCGCCATTTTGATGACGTCATAATGTTTATAAGGGTCAAATGATACATGAAATCATATCTGTGATTCCTTCCCTACCCAAAGATGAAAAGAAATTGGGGGGTTTATGGACTATTTAAAGAGCTAGCATTAATTTTGTAGAGGCATGTTTTTGCACGTTTTTACGTTATTTTCGCCATAGACGTGCGCACGGATTTTGAACTTTGACGCACCCGTACGACCTTATTATTGATTGAAATTGATTCCAAGTTGATGAAGATGATGAAAAAAAGTGTCAGGATTGCAAATCAATCGAAAAAACAGCGTTTTAACGTTATTTACGACTTATGCGCGCGTAAAACGCGCGCGCGGACGCTTACGCACGTACATTTTTGAAATACTCAAAATGACCTGAAACGTGTGCAGACTTGATCCTACGTGATTTTGAGCAATTTTAAATTTTGACGCGCGCGTACGCGCACGTCCTGACCTCTAGATGACCTGTGAGGACATGACTTGATGACCCATCAAGTGAAGTTTATGTGATGTGAATATAGTTGATTTTTGGTAATCGATTATGAAGATATAATCGATCTTGTAAATTTACAAAATGGCGTCTTGATGACGTCACTATGACCTGATGACCTCCAAAAGCTTAATGGACCATGTCCATGATTGCCCTCATACATGACATGAAACTCGATGATATTGACCTGGCCGATTTTGAGATTTGGTGGCCACAAGAATTTGTTATAAAAAGAAGAAATAAAGAAAGAAAAATCTTGACAAAATTAAAAGGAGGTCTGTCATAAATGACAGACCACCTAATAAAGAAAGAAAGAAAATTCTGACGAATATAAGAGGTGATCTGTCGACTACGACAGATCACCTAATAATGAAATACTGATAATTACCACTGTCACAGTTAACTCCTTCGTATCCCTCTATACAGGCACAGTGATGGGTTCCATTCTGGTTTGTACAAGTAGCTCCATTCATGCAGGGATTGTCAGTGCTGCATTCGTCTATATCTGTTTAAGTTTAAAATTACGATAACTATCATGAATAAAACTAACATCCTTCTAGGCAATGTTTATAAGTTATTTGTTTATAAGTCATTTGTATTTCGGAAAGGTCCTCTATTTATCAGTTGTTAGTGAATGATTTTGCGTTTTTAACATGTACTCATCTTTTTAAAATGTTATTTATTATGCCAATGTAAACAGATAAACATGAATAATCCACCTTCTACTGCTTTTCATGGAAATGATGTATATATACACAACATGTTCTTGATTGCATTAATAAACCATTACTAAATTACTAAATTAAAAAAAAAAATAAGTCCTTACCAATGTTACAAGTAAAACCTTGATAACCCTCAGTACAATTGCAGGAGTAAGAACCCTCTTTATTGATGCAGGTTCCTTGGTTTTCACAAGGATTATTCTGACACTCATTCGTATCTTTAAAAAAAAGGAGATGAGACAATAAATGGTACTTCAGTGGTTTATGGAAAATACATCTAGATAATCATTTCAGTCGACAGTAGCCGAGAGTAACAATTTTACATATTTATATAAGATAAAGTATACTCTGTAGTCATTAACATCCCCCAGATAATCCATACTTGGAATTTATACTGTTCCTAATTTTGTAAAGATATCAACAACATTTACCATACCAACTATTCTAATGAAATAATTATCTTCTAATTCAAGGGCAAACATACAATTATAAAGCTCGCAATTATTGTATCACGGTAAATTTCGCGGCAGAAACTGCAGGGCTTTCGTGCACGGCTTTACTTCGGGGATGGAGCTACATGGCAAGTCTAACAAAATTTCATACAAATAAATGAATCAAACCAACCTGAATGCAAACACAACGGCAAAAGGGTGAGGAAGAAGAAAAAGACACATTAAAGGGAAAAAAGCAGAGGGTCTGTTTGGAAAGTTTACAGCTCGGGTGTAAATAAACCTTTTTAAAGCTAGATTTTCAGAGCATAAAGAGAAAAAGCTTACCTGTTTCGCAATTCGGACCTTCCCATCCATCTGTGCATTGACATGTATATGAGCCTTCCTCATTCTGACAGGGTGCCCCGTTCTGGCAAGGATCAGCTGTTGAGCACTCGTCCACATCTATTATTGAACCAATGTGAAATTCAACAAAGAGAGAGAGAGAAGAACAGTCAGAACAATGACAAGGGTGATTGGAATAAGGGTTTGTCTTTGTTGTTTGTTTTTATAAATTTTTATCAATCTTATGAATAAACGCCAAACATCATTTGGGTCTTTTTTATATTTGTTCCTTTGAATGAAAGATTATACTTACTCATTCTGGAACAAAAGTAACTCAGTAAATTATTATCAACTTTAGCTTTGTATATGAAATAAATTGAAAGTTAAATTGCATGATACAGGTATTTAAGCATCTCCAAATATATAGGTATAAATGTCGAAGTATAGGTTCGTTACAAAATCTGGATCATCTTTGTGTATACCATTACCACACGAACGAATTCGGTAAACCTGGAAAAAAACTGTCTGGTTAACTGATTAATTTATTTTGAAACACCTTCGCGCTTCGTATTTTTTTTACACCTTACCTCGGTCACAACGCCTCCCCGTGAAACCTGGCATACACGTGCAGTTGAAGTCAGCAATGAGATCAATACAAGTCCCTCCGTTTTGGCAGATCACCCCTTCACATTCATTGATGTCTATCAAACGCATTTAAATGAAAAAATATAGTCAAAACAATCTAATAGCTGATAGTTATACATACCTCATAAATTGTTTGTAATGTTTAACTAATTGAACTTTAATGATGAACTTTACATAATTATACAGAAAGAGACGGAAAGAGTGAGGGAGACGGAAAGAGTGAGGGAAGCGTATGTAGGTATTAAACGAGAGAACTCTGGTCAACATGGATTGTGAAAGTGAAAGGTATTTTAGACAAATGTATGGGATGTCTAAAGCCTACCGCACACTATACGATCTGATGGACTACGATCCAGTTTTGAAATATTTGCAATAGTATTTGATTTGATCATTATAACATGTAAAATCTTAATGATTGAGGTTTGGAATAGTCATTTGAAGAAAAAAAAAATTGGGGGTTCGCAAGCTTCCTTGTAAGAAGAAAAGCCAGTTCGTCTCCGAATCGAAGTGACGTCAGACCAATCGTGCGATTCGGCCTTTACTCCGAATAGAAGGCTTACAATGCAGTAAATTTTGATTGTAACATTCACATTATTATTACAAATCTTAATCAAGAAGATATTACTTGTTTACATTTCAATATCTATTGTAATTGCGATTTCTTCGAAAATCGGATCGCAGTCGGATCATATAGTATGCGGTCGGCTCAACTTATGGTGGTATCAAAATATTATTGTAGATGTCTTATATTGAAGGGTTCTAGGATACCTACCCCCTGGACAACCACCCCTCGGATAACCACCCCTAGGATAATCACCCTCTAGGACAACTACCCCCTAGGGCAACCACCCTCTAGGACGACTACCCCTCTAGGACAACTACCCCCCGGATAACTACCCCCAGACAACTACCCCCTAGGACAACTACCCCCAGACAACTACCCCCTGGACAACTACCCCCAGGCAACTAACCCCTAAGACAACCACCCTCTAGGACAACTACCCCCTGGACAACTACCCCCAGACAACTACCCCCTACAACTACCCTCTAGGACAACTACCCCCCCCCCCCCAGACAACTACCCCCTGGAAAACTACCCCCAGACAACTACCCCCCCCCCCCCGACAACTACCCCCAGGACAACCACCCTCTAGGACAACTACCCCGGCCAACCCCCCGGACAACTACCCCCCCCCCCGACAACTACCCCCAGGACAACCACCCTCTAGGACAATTACCCCCAGACGCGTACTTTTTTTTCTGTCAGGATTTGCGCCACTGCCAAGAGAGGGCAGTATTTGAGCTCCAAGAAGCCCCGTTTTGGAGACTTTGAGAGAGAGACTAACACTTGTATTTTCTCTTAGTTTCACCTTACTTTACTTCAGCAAAAGAAATGTTTGTCAATGATAATTTCCTAAATTCTAATACCCCTTACCCTGCCGAGACTCGAACTCGTGATTCCTTCATGACGGGTGGCTCAAGTCCTGACAAAAAAGAAATATATAGCCCCCCGGACAACTACCCCAGGACAACCACCCTCTACGAAAAGTACCCCAAATTGGACTTAACATCACACTGAACAAGATTGTGTTCGTTCGCTACGCTTGCTCGCCAAAATAGAATTAATATGGCCTTTAGCAAAATTTTTGCCCCGACCTGCAACGATAAAGCCCAGATAATATACATTTTATTAAAAGAGAAGTGTTTGTTTTCGCTCATGCTTGCTCGTTTAATTGTTCCTACTCAAACTTCCAACAATAAAACTTAATGTATCACATTAAAAAAAACAAAAAAACTAGTTTATATATACTACCATTTAAAAAAAAAATTGTTTATATATACTACCATTTAAAAAAAAAATTGTTTTTTCCCCTTCTTCTTCAATGCATGAAGTCAGGTATTCCCATGTGCAATATCAACTCTCCATTGGATTTTCTGCATGATCAACAATTAAGGGGGGGGGCGGGAAGGAAAACAATTATTCCAGCCGTTTGTCACATCCCCCACCCCTCTCCCTCACGCATTCTACAATTATGCAACTCGTTACAAAGCTACCAGCCAATCGAGTATTAAAGGAAACTAGCATTGTGGTTGGTCGATTTAAAAAATAGTATGGGGTATACAATCGTGTTAAGATGGATGAGAAAGCAACCTAGATCACATTGTTCGGAAATTTATGCCTTTTCACCATTAAGAAATTTTTGAATACTAGCATAATGACTTATGAAACATTTATTCCCTCAAAAACGCTATCATAATCACGGAGAGAATAATCAGATCTTCACACTTTTGAGACACTTGAGATTATTATGAAACAACACAATTTTGACACGCTCATTTCATTGGCATTTGGGGCCCCCTATTTTTGGAAGAAAAACAATTTGGGCAAAGTTTTGGCAAATTTCGGCAAAAATTTCAATACATTTGGGCAAAATTCGACAAAATCCTGAATTAAAATACCTGACACTAAGAAAAAATTTGGGAAAATTAATTGAAAAAGAAAGAAAATCATGTATACACACGACATAATTTCCCGGAATTAATCTTTTTTGTTTGTTTCACTTTCTGTGTATTATTTCAGGAACTATTATTATTAAAAGGAATCAAAAGACATATTTGTTGGTATTGTAATAAACTGGGCGTTGTGGCGTGCGCCTGTAATCCAGCTACCAGTGGAAGTTATAAACTGATTCAGCGGACCAAGGTTCGAGACTGAGTCACGTCTTTCGGATGGTGACGTTAAAGGTCGGTCCCAGACGTAAATAATATCTGATTGATACACGTCTGTAAAAACCCAATTACACACAATCTTGGATAGCTCTAAAGCGCATACAGCAGTATTAATTGATTATGAGCTATACAAGTGACAGTTATAATTATCATTTGGGGCCATAGATTCTGTCTGAATTTTACTCGCAGACCGTTGTAGATTGTTATTTTAAGTTCGCCTTTTTAGTTGGAAACACGGCAAGATATTGGATTTATTATTCGTAAAATTGCATAGGCCTACTTATACTCACTCAAACCCTTGGTTGTAACCCCCAAATTTCCAGAAGATCTTATTCTGGGAGAGCAACCTTTTATACCCTTCCCAATTGTTACTTAATATTGAATATATCATAGAAATTCTCAGAACGTTACAGAATTTTTCGCCCAAATTTGATGGAAAAAAATCAACTGTACAATGCACCATCAAACACCGATTTTAAACACCCAACTTTTAAAACAAAAATGTAATACCAGGGGAAATTCTCCCCCCCCCCCCCCCCCCGTGCTCATGGGTATAGACACATTTAACTCACGTGGTGAGGTGAATTTTATCATTATAATGCACCAAAATCTTTCTATTTATAACCAGATTTCCAAAACGTTCTTACCGTGGGAGGTAGATACCCCCTCCTCTGGATACAAAAGGAAAGAGAAGAGGATATGCAAGGAAAACAAAGAAATGCAAAAGGAATGAGAAGAGGATGGATGGAAGGAAAAACAAAGAAATACATAAGGATCTATCCTCTTCTCTTTCCTTATGTATTACTTTGCTCTTCCTTCCATTTATCCTCTTCTCTTTCCTTGTTTTTTTATTATCTTCTCTTTCCTTATGTATTTCTTTGTTTGTCCTCTTCTATATCCTCTCCCCTTTCCTTATGTATTTCTTTGTTTTTCCATCCATCTACCCTCTTCTCTTTCCTTCCACCCATCCTCTTCTCATTCCTTATGTATTTCTTAAGTTTTTTTTCCTTCCATCTATCCTCTCCTCTTTAATTATGTATTTCTTTGTTTTTCTTTCCATTTATCCTCTTCTCTTTCCTTGTTTTTTTATTATCTTCTCTTTCCTTATGTATTTCTTTGTTTGTCCTCTTCTATATCCTCTCCCCTTTCCTTATGTATTTCTTTGTTTTTCCATCCATCTATCCTCTTCTCTTTCCTTCCACCCATCCTCTTCTCATTCCTTATGTATTTCTTTGTTTTTCCTTCCATCTATCCTCTCCTCTTTCCTTCAATACATCCTATTCTCTTTCCTCATGTATTTCTTTGTTTTTCCTTCCATCTACAGAGGAAACTCGGTATAAAGAGGTATGATATAACAATATTCCTGATATGAAAAGGTAATATTCCGGACCAAGCTCTTTATAATCTCTTGTTATTTAATCCTGAGATAACGAGATTCCTCCTATAACAAGGCAATTTCGATGGTCCCAAGGACTTTTGTTATACTGAGTTTCCACTGTATCTCTAGCTTTTCTTTTCTTATTTCATTTTACCCCCTTTCTCAGCTTCCCAGGCTGGCTGTATGATCGTGGAGAACTTGCATAGAGTAGTTACAAGAAAGATGTGCGGTGACGACTTAGACTCTTTCACTAGAGCACTTGCATGATTCTTTTTCGCGAAAGTGCCTACGTTACGGTGTAAAACGAAAACACGTGTCCGGCGTGGGGGGTAGTTGTCCCAGGGGGTGGTTGTCGTAGAGGGTGGTTGTCGTAGAGGGTGGTTGTCGTAGAGGGTAGTTGTCTGGGGGTAGTTGTCCAGGGGGTAGTTGTCCGGGGGGTAGTTGTCCGGGGGGTAGTTGTCCGGGGGTAGTTGTCCTAGAGGGTACTTGTCCGGGGGTAGTTGTCCTAGGGGGTAGTTATCTGGAGGGTAGTTGTCCGGGGGGTAGTTGTCCTAGAGGGTGGTTGCCCTAGGGGGTAGTTAGTCGGGGGGTAATCATCCTAGAGGGTAATTGTCCCGGGGGGGGGGGGTAGTCATCCTAGGGGGTGGTTGCCCTAGGGGGTAGTTGTCCTAGGGGGTAGTTTTCCTAGAGGGTGGTTATCCTAGGGGTGGTTATCCGGGGGTGGTTGTCCAGGGGGTAGGTGTCCGGATACGATATTGGAGGATATATAAAAACGGAATTGGAGTGAGGTTAATATTGACCTTTTTGCACTCATCAGAGCATATTTAAGCAAGAGAGTGTTTTTGAAAAAATATCTATTAAAATTGGATTTTCTAGACTGTAACTAATGATCGTTATCTGTCTGATCAGGCACATCAATGTTGTACTTTGTGTGACACGCAGGAAAAGGGTGAAATCGTGTCTTCGATTGCTAAATTTCAAGGAAATCCCCGTGAGATGACTCAATACGTACCAGTGTTACATGAGGGGCCTTGGTAACCGACGGTGCAATTACAGGTGTATGAACCCTCGTTGTTGATGCAGGTTCCCTGGTTTTCACAAGGATTATCCCGACACTCATCCGTATCTTTGAAAACAAGTTACTTGTTTCTCACTTTCATTGTCTATACCTTCAATGATCATGCATGTATGATTGCCTTATATCTTCGCACTGTCAAGTACATCATACGTTATACATTAAATATTTATACAATATGTGTATCATTTATACAATATATACATACATATGTCATATTTCTCTTTCTTCTTTTGGAAAATAATGTTTTCTTCCTTTTTTTTTTCCTATCGGGAGCAATGTGGGACCAAACAGCAAAATTTCTCCTTCAAACTCTTCTTGTAGTTTTTCAAAGGAGGTTGGAGTAAATAAAAAATGCAATCATTGGTGGCACTACATTCTTTTTAATTGTAGTTGTAACTAGCAGTTGCGCCAGATTTAAGCTGTTTGTCACTTGACATAAATAAACGTGTAAAATATTAATAGTTTTATTAATGAAACTTTGAATTTGACATAATTCGTTGATGTTTATCAGTGAGATGTACAGATTGCTGATTTCTATGAGGACAAAGAGCACTACCTGTTTTTTGTTTTTTTTTTGTTATTGTTTATAGAAGATGGGTAAATACTACTGAAAATGTTAAATCACTTTTGCCATCGTACATAATGATAATAATGAAATATTGATAATTACCACTGTCACAGTTAACTCCTTCGTATCCCTCTATACAGGCACAGTGATGGGTTCCATTTTGGTTTGTACAAGTAGCTCCATTCATGCAGGGATTGTCAGTGCTGCATTCGTCTATATCTGTTTAAGTTCAAAATTACGATAACTATCATGAATAAAACTAACATCCTTTTAGGCAATGTTTATAAGTTATTTGTTTATAAGTCATTTGTATTTCGGAAAGGTCCTCTATTTATCAGTTGTTAGTGAATGTTTTTGCGTTTTTAACATGAACTCATCTTTTTAAAATGTTATTTATTATGCCAATGTAAACAGATAAACATGAATAATCCACCTTCTACTGCTTTTCATGGAAATGATGTATATATACACAACATGTTCTTGATTGCATTAATAAACCATTACTAAATTACTAAATTAAAAAAAAAAATAAGTCCTTACCAATGTTACAAGTAAAACCTTGATAACCCTCAGTACAATTGCAGGAGTAAGAACCCTCGTTATTGATGCAGGTTCCTTGGTTTTCACAAGGATTATTCTGACACTCATTCGTATCTTTAAAAAAGGAGATGAGACAATAAATGGTACTTCATTGGTTTATGGAAAATACATCTAGATAATCATTTCAGTCGACAGTAGCCGAAAGTAACAATTTTACATATTTATATACGATAAAGTATACTCTGTAGTCATTAACACCCACGGATAATCCATACTTGGAATTTATACTGTTCCTAATTTTGTAAAGATATCAACAACATTTACCATACCAACTATTCTAATGAAATAATTATCTTCTAATTCAAGGGCAAACATACAATTATAAAGCATGCAATTATTGTATCACGGTAAATTTCGCGGCAGAAACTGCAGGGCTTTCGTGCACGGCTTTACTTTGGGCATGGAGCTACATGGCAAGTCTAACAAAATTTCATACAAATAAACGAATCAAACCAACCTGAATGCAAACACAACGGCAAAAGGGTGAGGAAGAAGAAAAAGACACATTAAAGGGAAAAAAGCAGAGGGTCTGTTTGGAAAGTTTACAGCTCGGGTGTAAATAAACTTTTAAAGCTAGATTTTCAGAGCATAAAGAGAAAAAGCTTACCTGTTTCGCAATTCGGACCTTCCCATCCATCTGTGCATTGACATGTATATGAGCCTTCCTCATTCTGACAGGGTGCCCCGTTCTGGCAAGGATCAGCTGTTGAGCACTCGTCCACATCTATTATTGAACCAATGTGAAATTCAACAAAGAGAGAGAGAGAGAAGAACAGTCAGAACAATGACAAGGGTGATTGGAATAAGGGTTTGTCTTTGTTGTTTGTTTTTATAAATTTTTATCAATCTTATGAATAAACGCCAAACATCATTTGGGTCTTTTTTATATTTGTTCCTTTGAATGAAAGATTATACTTACTCATTCTGGAACAAAAGTAACTCAGTAAATTATTATCAACTTTAGCTTTGTATATGAAATAAGATATAACAAGAAATGTGAAAGTTAAATTGCATGATACAGGTATTTAAGCATCTCCAAATATACAGGTATAAATGTCGAAGTATAGGTTCGTTACAAAATCTGGATCATCTTTGTGTATACCATTACCACACGAACGAATTTGTTAAACCTGGAAAAAAACTGTCTGGTTAACTGATTAATTTATTTTGAAACACCTTCGCGCTTGGTATTTTTTTTACACCTTACCTCGGTCACAACGCCTCCCCGTGAAACCTGGCATACACGTGCAGTTGAAGTCACCAATGAGATCAATACAAGTCCCTCCGTTTTGGCAGATCACCCCTTCACATTCATTGATGTCTATCAAACGCATTTAAATGAAAAAAATATAGTCAAAACAATCTAATAGCTGATAGTTATACATACCTCATAAATTGTTTGTAATGTTTAACTAATTGAACTCTAATGATGAACTTTACATAATTATACAGAAAGAGACGGAAAGAGTGAGGGAAGCGTATGTAGGTATTAAACGAGAGAACTCTGGTCAACATGGATTGTGAAAGTGAAAGGTATTTTAGACAAATGTATGGGATGTCTAAAGCCTACCGCACACTATACGATCTGATGGACTACAATCCAATTTTGAAATATTTGCAATAGTATTTGATTTGATCATTTTAACATGTAAAATCTTAATGATTGAGGTTTGGAATAGTCATTTGAAGAAAAAAAAATTGGGGGTTCGCAAGCTTCCTTGTAAGAAGAAAAGCCAGTTCGTCTCCGAATCGAAGTGACGTTAGACCAATCGTGCGATTCGGCCTTTACTCCGAATAGAAGGCTTACAATGCACTAAATTTTGATTGTAACATTCACATTATTATTACAAATCTTAATCAAGAAGATATTACTTGTTTACATTTCAATATCTATTGTAATTGCGATTTCTTCGAAAATCGGATCGCAGTCGGATCATATAGTATGCGGTCGGCTCAACTTATGGTGGTATCAAAATATTATTGTAGATGTCTTATATTGAAGGGTTCTAGGATACCTACCCCCTGGACAACCACCCCCCGGATAACCACCCCTAGGATAATCACCCTCTAGGACAACTACCCCCTAGGGCAACCACCCTCTAGGACGATTACCCCTCTAGGACAACTACCCCCGGATAACTACCCCCAGACAACTACCCCCTAGGACAACTACCCCCAGACAACTACCCCCTGGACAACTACCCCCAGGCAACTAACCCCTAAGACAACCACCCTCTAGGACAACTACCCCCTGGACAACTACCCCCAGACAACTACCCCCCCCCCCCCAGACAACTACCCCCAGGACAACCACCCTCTAGGACAACTACCCCCGGCCAACCCCCCGGACAACTACCCCCCCCCCCACAACTACCCCCAGGACAACCACCCTCTAGGACAATTACCCCCAGACGCGTACTTTTTTTTCTGTCAGGATTTGCGCCACTGCCAAGAGAGGGCAGTATTTGAGCGCCAAGAAGCCCCGTTTTGGAGACTTTGAGAGAGAGACTAACATTTGTATTTTCTCTTAGTTTCACCTTACTTTACTTCAGCAAAAGAAATTTTTGTCAATGATAATTTCCTAAATTCTAATACCCCTTACCCTGCCGAGACTCGAACTCGTGATTCCTTCATGACGGGTGGCTCAAGTCCTGCCAAAAATATATAGCCCCCCGGACAACTACCACAGGACAACCACCCTCCACGAAAAGTACCCCAAATTGGTCTTAACATCACACTGAACAAGATTGTGTTCGTTCGCTACGCTTGCTCGCCAAAATAGAATTAATATGGCCTTTAGCAAAATTTTTGCCCCGACCTGCAACGATAAAGCCCAGATAATATACATTTTATTAAAAGAGAAGTGTTTGTTTTCGCTCATGCTTGCTCGTTTAATTGTTCCTACTCAAACTTCCAACAATAAAACTTAATGTATCACATTAAAAAAAACAAAAAAATTGTTTATGTTTTTTTTCCTTCTTCTTCAATGCATGAAGTCAGGTATTCCCATGTGCAATATCAACTCTCCATTGGATTTTTTGCATGATCAACAATTAAGGGGGGGGGGGGGGCGGGAAGGAAAACAATTATTCCAGCCGTTTGTCACATCCCCCACCCCTCTCCCTCACGCATTCTACAATTATGCAACTCGTTACAAAGCTACCAGCCAATCGAGTATTAAAGGAAACTAGCATTGTGGTTGGTCGATTTAAAAAATAGTATGGGGTATACAATCGTGTTAAGATGGATGAGAAAGCAACCTAGATCACATTGTTCGGAAATTTATGCCTTTTCACCATTAAGAAATTTTTGAATACTAGCATAATGACTTATGAAACATTTATTCCCTCAAAAACGCTATCATAATCACGGAGAGAATAATCAGATCTTCACACTTTTGAGACACTTGAGATTATTATGAAACAACACAATTTTGACACGCTCATTTCATTGGCATTTGGGGCCCCCTATTTTTGGAAGAAAAACAATTTGGGCAAAGTTTTGGCAAATTTCGGCAAAAATTTCAATACATTTGGGCAAAATTCGACAAAATCCTGAATTAAAATACCTGACACTAAGAAAAAATTTGGGAAAATTAATTGGGAAAATTAATTGAAAAAGAAAGAAAATCATGTATACACACGACATAATTTCCCGGAATTAATCTTTTTTGTTTGTTTCACTTTCTGTGTATTATTTCAGTAACTATTATTATTAAGAGAAATTTTGTATGTTTCACTTTCTGTGTATTATTTCAGGAACTATTATTATTAAAAGGAATCAAAAGACATATTTGTTGGTATTGTAATAAACTGGGCGTTGTGGCGTGCGCCTGTAATCCAGCTACCAGTGGAAGTTATAAACTGATTCAGCGGACCAAGGTTCGAGACTGAGTCACGTCTTTCGGATGGTGACGTTAAAGGTCGGTCCCAGACGTAAATAATATCTGATTGATACACGTCTGTAAAAACCCAATTACACACAATCTTGGATAGCTCTAAAGCGCATACAGCAGTATTAATTGATTATGAGCTATACAAGTGACAGTTATAATT
The DNA here is from genome assembly GCA_025617745.1 of Heliocidaris erythrogramma. NCBI lineage: Eukaryota > Metazoa > Echinodermata > Echinoidea > Camarodonta > Echinometridae > Heliocidaris > Heliocidaris erythrogramma. The sequence goes on along the minus strand of CM046857.1, from coordinate 14,916,541 downwards.
ATCATTTAGGGCCATAGATTCTGTCTGAATTTTAATCGCAGACCGTTGTAGATTGTTATTTTAAGTTCGCCTTTTTAGTTGGAAACACGGCAAGATATTGGATTTATTATTCGTAAAATTGCATAGGCCTACTTATACTCACTCAAACCCTTGGTTGTAACCCCCAAATTTCCAGAAGATCTTATTCTGGGAGAGCAACCTTTTATACCCTTCCCAATTGTTACTTAATATTGAATATATCATAGAAATTCTCAGAACGTTACAGAATTTTTCGCCCAAATTTGATGGAAAAAAATCAACTGTACAATGCACCATCAAACACCGAGTTTAAACACCCAACTTTTAAAACAAAAATGTAATACCAGGGGAAATTCTCCCCCCCCCCCCCGGTGCTCATGGGTATAGACACATTTAACTCACGTGATGAGGTGAATTTTATCATTATAATGCATCAAAATCTTTCTATTTATAACCAGATTTCCAAAACGTTCTTACCGTGGGAGGTAGATACCCCCTCCTCTGGATACAAAAGGAAAGAGAAGAGGATATGCAAGGAAAACAAAGAAATGCAAAAGGAATGAGAAGAGGATGGATGGAAGGAAAAACAAAGAAATACATAAGGATCTATCCTCTTCTCTTTCCTTATGTATTACTTTGCTCTTCCTTCCATTTATCCTCTTCTCTTTCCTTGTTTTTTTATTATCTTCTCTTTCCTTATGTATTTCTTTGTTTGTCCTCTTCTATATCCTCTCCCCTTTCCTTATGTATTTCTTTGTTTTTCTTTCCATCTATTCTCTTCTCTTTCCTTCAATACATCCTCTTCTCATTCCTTATGCATTTCTTTGTTTTCCTTCCATCTATCCTCTCCCCTTTCCTTATTTATTTCTTTGTTTTACCTTCCATCTATCCTATTCTCTTTCCTCATGTATTTCTTTGTTTTTCCTTCCATCTACAGAGGAAACTCAGTATAAAGAGGTATGATATAACAATATTCCTGATATGAAAAGGTAATATTCCGGACCAAGCTCTTTATAATCTCTTGTTATTTAATCCTGAGATAACGAGATTCCTCCTATAACAAGGCAATTTCGATGGTCCCAAGGACTTTTGTTATACTGAGTTTCCACTGTATCTCTAGCTTTTCTTTTCTTATGTATTTCATTTTACCCCCTTTCTCAGCTTCCCAGGCTGGCTGTATGATCGTGGAGAACTTGCATAGAGTAGTTACAAGAAAGATGTGCGGTGACGACTTAGACTCTTTCACTAGAGCACTTGCATGATTCTTTTTCGCGAAATTGCCTACGTTACGGTGTAAAACGAAAACACGTGTCCGGCGTGGGGGGTAGTTGTCCCAGGGGGTGGTTGTCGTAGAGGGTGGTTGTCGTAGAGGGTACTTGTCCGGGGGTACTTGTCCGGGGGTAGTTGTCCTAGGGGGTAGTTATCTGGAGGGTAGTTGTCCGGGGGGTAGTTGTCCTAGAGGGTGGTTGCCCTAGGGGGTAGTTAGTCGGGGGGTAATCATCCTAGAGGGTAATTGTCCCGGGGGGGGGGGGGGGGGGGTAGTCATCCTAGGGGTGGTTGCCCTAGGGGGTAGTTGTCCTAGGGGGTAGTTGTCCTAGAGGGTGGTTATCCTAGGGGTGGTTATCCGGGGGTTGGTTGTCCAGGGGGTAGGTGTCCGGATACGATATTGGAGGATATATAAAAACGGAATTGGAGTGAGGTTAATATTGACCTTTTTGCACTCATCAGAGCATATTTAAGCAAGAGAATGTTTTTGAAAAAATATCTATTAAAATTGGATTTTCTAGACTGTAACTAATGATCGTTATCTGTCTGATCAGGCACATCAATGTTGTACTTTGTGTGACACGCAGGAAAAGGGTGAAATCGTGTCTTCGATTGCTAAATTTCAAGGAAATCCCCGTGAGATGACTCAATACGTACCAGTGTTACATGAGGGGCCTTGGTAACCGACGGTGCAATTACAGGTGTATGAACCCTCGTTGTTGATGCAGGTTCCCTGGTTTTCACAAGGATTATCCCGACACTCATCCGTATCTTTGAAAACAAGTTACTTGTTTCTCACTTTCATTGTCTATACCTTCAATGATCATGCATGTATGATTGCCTTATATCTTCGCACTGTCAAGTACATCATACGTTATACATTAAATATTTATACAATATGTGTATCATTTATACAATATATACATACATATGTCATATTTCTCTTTCTTCTTTTGGAAAATAATGTTTTCTTCCTTTTTTTTTCCTATCGGGAGCAATGTGGGACCAAACAGCAAAATTTCTCCTTAACTCTTCTTGTAGTTTTTCAAAGGAGGTTGGAGTAAATAAAAAATGCAATCATTGGTGGCACTACATTCTTTTTAATTGTAGTTGTAACTAGCAGTTGCGCCAGATTTAAGCTGTTTGTCACTTGACATAAATAAACGTGTAAAATATTAATAGTTTTATTAATGAAACTTTGAATTTGACATAATTCGTTGATGTTTATCAGTGAGATGTACAGATTGCTGATTTCTATGAGGACAAAGAGCACTACCTGTTTTTTGTTTTTTTTTTGTTATTGTTTATAGAAGATGGGTAAATACTACTGAAAATGTTAAATCACTTTTGCCATCGTACATAATGATAATAATGAAATATTGATAATTACCACTGTCACAGTTAACTCCTTCGTATCCCTCTATACAGGCACAGTGATGGGTTCCATTTTGGTTTGTACAAGTAGCTCCATTCATGCAGGGATTGTCAGTGCTGCATTCGTCTATATCTGTTTAAGTTCAAAATTACGATAACTATCATGAATAAAACTAACATCCTTTTAGGCAATGTTTATAAGTTATTTGTTTATAAGTCATTTGTATTTCGGAAAGGTCCTCTATTTATCAGTTGTTAGTGAATGTTTTTGCGTTTTTAACATGAACTCATCTTTTTAAAATGTTATTTATTATGCCAATGTAAACAGATAAACATGAATAATCCACCTTCTACTGCTTTTCATGGAAATGATGGATATATACACAACATGTTCTTGATTACATTAATAAACCATTACTAAATTACTAAATTAAAAAAAAAAATAAGTCCTTACCAATGTTACAAGTAAAACCTTGATAACCCTCAGTACAATTGCAGGAGTAAGAACCCTCTTTATTGATGCAGGTTCCTTGGTTTTCACAAGGATTATTCTGACACTCATTCGTATCTTTAAAAAAGGAGATGAGACAATAAATGGTACTTCATTGGTTTATGGAAAATACATCTAGATAATCATTTCAATCGACAGTAGCCGAGAGTAACAATTTTACATATTTATATACGATAAAGTATACTCTGTAGTCATTAACACCCACGGATAATCCATACTTGGAATTTATACTGTTCCTAATTTTGTAAAGATATCAACAACATTTACCATACCAACTATTCTAATGAAATAATTATCTTCTAATTCAAAGGCAAACATACAATTTTAAAGCTTGCAATTATTGTATCACGGTAAATTTCGCGGCAGAAAGTGCAGGGCTTTCGTGCACGGCTTTACTTTGGGCATGGAACTACACGGCAAGTCTAACAAAATTTCATACAAATAAACTGATCAAACCAACCTGAATGCAACCACAACGGCAAAAGGGTGAGGAAGAAGAAAAAGAAACATTAAAGTGAAGAAAAGCAGAGGGTCTGTTTGGAAAGTTTTACAGCTCGGGTGTAAATAAACCTTTTTAAAGCTAGATTTTCAGAGCATAAAAAGCTTACCTGTTTCGCAATTCGGACCTTCCCATCCATCTGTGCATTGACATGTATATGAGCCTTCCTCATTCTCACAGGGTGCCCCGTTCTGGCAAGGATCAGCTGTTGAGCACTCGTCCACATCTATTATTGAACCAATGTGAAAAGGATATGCATTAAAAACTACACAGCTAACAAGAAGGACTAAAGCAACATGGACCAATCTACACCCGTTACGTGAACAGAGAAAGAAATTGAATCTGCTATCGTTGTATTTTCCTATATATTTTTAACCCTATTTGTTCTACCTACACCACGAAATAACGATCTGTACTCATAAACAGGACTTGCCTATGTTGCACAATGAGCCTTGGTAAAACGCAGTGCAATCGCAGGTATATGATCCCTCGTTGTTGATGCAGTTCCCTTCGTTTTCACAAGGATTATCCAGACACTCGTCAGCATCTTCAGAAAAGGGATATTTAACATTTAATGTCAATTTCATCATTTAGTGGAAAACAAAATTAAGTTGGATTTAATGATAGTATTTCTGAGAGAAAATCGTAATAGTTATTCAGTAGAAATCCATGCATAAATTCCTCATCGGCACGTAGCGTGTTTCTGGATCATTTATGATATCAGCAACCTGTACCATCTGCACTCATGAAATATATATATATATAATATTACAGTTTAAAAGCAAACATACATACAAAACTTAAAATTATTGTATCGTGGTAAAAAGTTATTTTTTAAAAGGAAATCTTTTGTTCTGGGCTATATGTTTGGCAAGTTTTACACATTTTTCATACAATCAACGGTTCAAACTAACTTCAATACTAACACAATGACAAAAGCGTGAGGAAGAAAACAAAAATCAAAATGCAGACGGCCTTTCTACAAAAAAATATTCACTCTTCTTTGCTCTCTGCTTAGCCCAGGTGCATAATAGTCCTTTTTTTCAAAACGCTTCTTCAAATTCGTAAGAAAAGAAAAAAAGGAGCTTGCCGGTTTCGCAGTCCATGCCCTTCCATCCAACTATGCACTGACATGTATATGAGCCTTCCTCATTCTGACAGCTTGCACCGTTTTGGCAAGGATCAGCTGTTGAGCACTCGTCTACATCTATTATTGAACCAATGTGAAAAGAATATGCATGAAAATATATTTGATACACAAGAAGGACTAACACAAGATAGATTAATATTCACCCTTTCAAGAAAACAGAGAAAGGTATACTTCCTGCTATCTGTTATGTGTATATGTGATAGTTGCCTCCAGAAAAGGTATTGTACATGCTTATGAAGTAGGTGAAAACCTTTTTTAATGTTTAAACATCTGTTTTCTACTGATCTGTACTCATAAACATAACGTACCTATGTTGCATAAGGGCCTTGGTAAAACGAAGTACAGTTGCAGGTGTATGATCCCTCGTTGTTGATGCAGGTTCCTTGGTTTTCACAAGGATTATCTAGACATTCGTCCGTATCTTCAGAAAAAAAGAGAATTCTCGTTTTATGTTACCTTTGATTTTGGGTGTTTTGGGGTGAACCCGTCTTTATAATTTTTTCAATTAAACATAAAACAATAATTGATAACTGAATGTTGAAATATATGTTACTGCCTAAAATATTATCATTTCGAAATTGAATAGGACAAATGTGCTATTGAAATAGCCTTACATATTAAAAACATAATAAGATGACATAAAAATTACAACTGTATATGAAGGTCGTTGCCTAAGGCATAAACTTTTGCTGGGATATATGCTGTACAAGTCAAAGAGAATTTATATAAATGAATAAGGACAATTGCACACAAAATGAAAAAGCACTACAAAAGCAATCAATCTTGGGAATTGTTCTGTAACTCTAACAGCCCAGGTGTAAAGTATCTTCTGGAAAGCTTCCACCAAGATTTGACATCAAAGTAAAGCAAAACTTACCTGTTTCGCAATTCTGGCCCTCCCAACCAACTGTGCATTGACATGTATATGAGCCTTCCTCATTCTGACAGGTTGCACCGTTTTGGCAAGGATCAGCTGTTGAGCACTCGTCCACATCTATTATTGAACCAATGTGAAAAGAATATGCATGAAAATATATCTGATACACAAGAAGGACTATTAACACAAGATAGATTAATGTACACCCGTTCAAGAAAGCAGAAAAAGAATATCTGCTATGATCACAATAAGTATTTTCATATTTATAAACTTATGTTTTCTTCAGTGTTTCAAATAAAGGATATATTTCTCTGAGCATTTTCGCTGATGATTTGGAACGAGTCTTGAAAACATATCAGTTCAGTTCAGTTCAGTTTTATTATATCAATAACCTTTGTCAGGTTACATAAAAAAGTCGTTAGGTTTTCCTAGTAATTTCATCATCTCAATCTGCAAATGACTAATGATGTTTATTTTATTTTAATTTATTTACAGATGATAAAGAACTAATATTTCGTAAGTATTTCGCGATTCATCGTATGTTTACATCTTAAGGAATATATATAGGAGATAGAGAATATAATATGTACCTTCATCGCAGTCACTTCCCTCATATCCTCCTGCACAATTGCATGCATAGGTTCCATTTAAGTTATTGCAGGTTGCTCCATTCATGCATGGGTTATTCGATGTGCATTCATTTGCATCTGTTGACAGAATCAACGAATTTATGAAAACAATAATGAATTCAGTTTTTTGTAGAGATAAATAGATTTATTCTTTTAAATTGTGATAATGAAATTCTTTTTCAAGATTAAACGCATTGTTAATGGACGATCCTGTGTTGAAAGAAGAATCCTCGTATTTAGACCATCATAATAATAACCACTGCAGCAAAGGTACTACAATATTTTTTTTTTAATAAAGAAAAGGAAGTTCTTGAATTGGGCATAGTCCTATCTGAAAATGCTAGAGAAGTAGTATATTGGAAAATTTCAAGCAATAAATAATTCACAACGTACTTCTCTGTGTTTTTTCTAGTGCATTTGGTAAGATCATTTGGGGTAAGATCATTTGGGGGAAAACGCCAAAACTAGGTATTAGTCGAATTAATTAAAAGGATCGTTACTCCAGGAGTTTGTTTTTGTTTAAGTTTTACGTCCCAGATAGTTTGGAGGGACATTCTTAAAAAATATGTTTTATATGTTTTGGTTCTTAATAGTACAGACTGAAAAGCACTGACCTGGATATACAAACATGAAATAAGGTTTGCATGGCCTCCAAAAAATTACGATGCAAAATACAAAGTTTATGTAATATGTTACATGAGATATTATTTTGAAATCGTGTAGGATATAGAAAGTATAATACCACCCCAAATACACGTTATTTTGTAATCATTCTGTAAAAGGGTTTCAGAATTCCCAAATAAAAAGAAAATACTTCCGATTATTTACTCCTCTGAAACAATGACCATGATGACCCCTAGACAAAAAAAAATCTTTATAAAACGACTATCCCCCTTTTTAATTAAATCCCAACAGGAGGTACGTTAAAAGTAGTTATTTGGGGTAATCTTCTGGGGTAGAAGTCTAGGAGTCTTTCGTAGATTCTAAAAAGTATTCATATAATTGCTTTCAATCCATACCGTTTTCGCAGATGGGGCCCTCGTATCCGGTAAACCTACAGTCACATGTGAATGATCCGTCGTTATTGATGCAGGTTCCTGAATTCTGACATGGGGTTGTTTCACACTCATTGATATCTATTCATTCAAAAGAAAACATATTTATAAAATGTATTCCTTTGTTTCCCAAATGAATATTTGTTTCGGTTACGTGTACTTAATATTCAGAATAATACATAATATTCAAGACTCTGTACAAAATTATAATGGTTGTACGACAAACGTTCCGGCGACAATTGCTTCGCTGTTAATTACCTACACAAACTCAATTCCCAACTTCATTGCTGGACTAAAACATTATGCTTAACCATATAACACGATCTCTCTCTCCCTCTCTCACACATACACAAGTAGAATAAATAAGATCAAGGTTACAATACAAATCATGAATAAGTTGGTGTCAGTACTAGCCAATAGACCTGTTTACTAAGTGTTCAAATTTTATGCATACTTTTTAAACAAAGGTTGTTCTTGACAACCTGAAAGCTTGCCAGAGGCTTGTCAGACATAGCAACAAGTAAAGTATGCAAACTGGATTCCAAGTATTGTAGTTCATTCATTAATAACAGGTTAATGGAATACCTCGTTACTAGGTCCCCAGGAAAGAAACATCCATAAATTTGAATCACTTAGTAAACAGGTCTATTGTGCAGCAACATGGTGAAAATGTATTATACTCGAAGATATGTCCAAAATATTGCGGATTGAATAACACCATGTGATTCATTGTGAGGTAAAAATAAATGCTAGGTAAAATAGGGAAAATACGGCTCTACACCACTTGTAGCCGCTTTAGGTAAATTGCATTCAGTTCTGTCATACCTTCATGACCATTAGATAAGAAAATTTGAATGGATCTCACCTGTTTCACAATTCTGGCCTTTCCATCCATCTATGCAACCGCATGTGTATGAGCCTTCCTCATTTTGGCAAGTTCCTTCGTTTAGGCAGGGATCAGTTGCGCATTCATCCACATCTACATGTATTTTTCACCAGATAAAAGAAAAAAGTTACTCTTGGCATTCCTCAAGTTTTAACAAAATGATATAATTATTTTTAAAAGGGGCCAAATATGAGTGATCAATGAAAATGCTAGAAAAAAGAGATTACAAAAACACATCAAATTCAGACGATGTTTTGGGGAGGTACATGTATCATAAGAAATCAGTGACAAAATAATTGTCATTGCCAGCAAAGAGACGAACGGGTCCTGACAAGCAACCTTAATGGATGGATAGACAATGTAATGTCAGAGGAGCATAAGACTTGCATCCTCCGACATTACATAAAAAATGCATTTATCTTTATTTCATAAGTCATATAATTCATAATGCGTCAAATCTATTCTGTAGAGTGCTCTGGGGGCAGAGTAGGATAGAGAAATACAGAGAGTTGAAAGTACAAATAAGAGAAGAATATTATAATCATAGGGTAGCATTAAACATGAAAGTTTTAGATAGCTTTTAATACGATGAAGGCAATTTTCAATGGCTATAGGTAGGTTATTCTATAAAGCAGAACCGGCGTGGCCAAAAGCTCGTTCCCCCTATTTTTGCACATTTTGGAACAACAAGAGAACCAGAGCTGAATGAGCGTAAAGGTCTGACAGGAGTGTATTTGTGAACTAAGCTTTCATTATTATGAGGAGCAGAACCCTTGACGCTGTACAAAACAAGAAGTAACATTTTAAAAATAATATCATCTCTGACTTGCTACCAACGAAGTGATTTCAGATTAGGGGTGATATGAGTGTGTTTATAAATAATATGAATTATCTTTATGTGCCAGAGAGCCAATTGGATGACGTGCGTCTTCCGCAGTCGCCTGAAGGCACCAGAAAGTAATGCTTGGCAATCGAGGATTATCTACCTACATCTCTTTTTGAGACCTGAAGAGCTGTAGTTGCTAAGCCGTAAACTATTAGAAAAGAGCAAACTTGCGATTTAATTTTCAATGAAAAAGTGGTATGTGATAAGGCGGAGTTTTACTATGTGTATGATTTTTCTTCTGTGTTAAGTCTCTACATACCAAATGAGAAAATTAGACAAAATACATTTTAAATCCTTTGTTGAATTTATGTAATATACCTTCCAATTTCGACATTTGTAATGATAAACACGACGGAAAAACTTACCAGTGTCGCACAGAGGACCTTGGTAACCCGCATTACAGTTACAAGAGAAGGAGCCGTTATTATTGACGCAGGCTCCTTGGTTTCTACAGGGATCATTCAGGCACTCGTCAATATCTTTTGAAATGAAAACATACTTCAGTAAAGCATATATTTATATATAATATACAGTGCGTATCCCCCAAAAAGGGTAATCGAACTTTAAAGGGCTACTATTTCATAATTGTCAACTATGGAGAGCGCAATGTTGGTTGTGAGGAAAGGAGAACTCTTCTTCTTTCCATGTGTACCTAATTGTGTTGACAAAATATGTCATGCATGACTGAGCACATTAACTTTAAAGACAACAATGACAAGTTGCACTTTTTCCAAGTTTGAGTGTTATCATGAAGGAACATTGAATGTCTAACTGAAATGGATGAGATCTGTCAATGAAAGTGATGAAATAAACAGACCAGCCTGCACGACTGCAGGTTTAAGTAGCCCCAGAGAAAATAATCACAAGGTGTGAGGTCTGGTGATCTCGGTGGCCATTCAGTGTCATTGTTGAGGGCAACAACTCTTTCTCAAAAGAGTTCTCTCAGACGATTGCGGACCGCGGCAAGACGATGAGCTGGTGCACCATCCTGAACCCACCAGAGTCTTGTGAATGTTCCATGAGCCTTTCGCTCAAAGTGTTCCTCCAGTTGCGGTACCACGTCTTCACTGAGCATATGAAGGTACATGTCTTCCAAAGGAACGTGAATGGTAACAAAGTGTCTGATAACCAGGCCACTCCCACAAAGTTGGACAAAGTGCATTTTTGCATTGTCTTATTCAAGAACAATTCTCTCATCAATGAATGTGATCTGACATATGAATTTGGTATCAATGAAAAGAAGAAAAGTTGCACTTTCTTTACATGCTAGCTTTAATTTTTTGAAATTCCGGTGCTTTTGAAGAATAATGCCTGAAAGTTGGATTACCTTTTTGTGATATGCACTATATAATTCTTTCATAAAGAATCTGTGTATGGTAATGTTATCAACGTCACAGTCAGAGACTTTGTTTTTCTCTCACTCTGTTGATGGAAAATTCAACACGGCTAATAAGCCAGTTCGGGGTTAGCGCATGGTACAAATGACCCCAAATATCCGCAGATATTTTAGACATGGAGGGTCCCTTTATGTGCACTTCAGAAAAATAACTCTGGGAGTAATAGAGGTGCCTCATGAATAGCTTTTGTTTCCCCCTTTAAAAAGAATACTTCCATCTGGATATCATGGAATGCACCATTAGTGCATAATTGAATAATGATTACATGACATTCATGAGCACATATCGAATATTAGTGTCAGTGGGTTTTAGAATTTTGTATAGATGACCTTTATCTGCTCATGCTCAGATTGCATCTCCGAAATGGCTTATTATTGAGTTACATAGCATATACGTGCATTTTAAAGTTAATTTTATTTAAAATGTGGGTGTAAGTGTGTGTTGATGGAAAATTCAACATTGCTTATTATTGAGTTCAACTGCCAATTCCAAAGAATTGGGCCTACCTGATTCACAGAGGTTTCCTTCATATCCAGACAGACAATCACAAGTAAACTGATTGATCCCGTCCTGACATGTCCCAGCGTTCGCACAAGACACTCCTTCGCAATCATCGATATCTGTCAAATATTGTTGAGCAAAGAAAATGAAATGTTGCCGTGGGAACTGAACAGTTTACATAATGAGGGAATAAATTTCAAAGAGAAGTAGAGCAAGCGCAATGCCCATTGCTTTTCAAATAGGGGAAATTATACCGGAGAATTATATATAATTCCCGTTTTTCAAGTTAGTATAAAACATAAGAAAAATTGAAAGTTTTTCAGTTTTTCATGGCTCCATCTTAACATATACGTGAATAAAAATGGGAAATTTCGAGAAATAAATATTGACTAATGACAAAAAAGATAACTGTGCCTTTTCAGTTTTCGGAAGTTTTTTTTTATAACGTTCCATAAGGCAAACGAATGTATATAGGTACTGAACAAATGACAAATATTGTTTACGACCTGGGGAGAATTTAAAAAAAAATTTTTAATACTTTTTTTTCTTCCAATGTCTATTAGACTGAATTGAATCATAGCCCCAAAACAATATAATCTTGCCTTTTATTTTCTTTAACCAGATCTCTCGGTTAAGACTATAAGATCAAGTCCAGTAGAATTTTGTAGAAAAAAGGAAATATACTGCACACTATATCTAACAATGATTCGATTAGTCAAAGGTGCTACGGTTGCCTCATTTGCAAACGTATTTGTGGACGCCACGTTTTTTGTTTGTTTGTTTGTTCTTGAGTCTTATCATGACATAGAGAAAAAAAAATAAACGAAACAAAACAAAAAACGTATGAAAGAGTGAAACACATCACACAGTCGAGTACAACTTACTAGTTTCACACGATCTGCCTGTGTATCCTGGGTTACAAGTGCAAGTGAAGTTGGAAAAGTCTTCGGCATCAGTACACTCAGCTCCGTTGACACATGGTTCATTCTCGCAGTAACCTGAAAGATTGTTATGCATGTAAATTATGCATGGCTTATATAGAAAATCTCATCATCTGAACGAGTAATAGCGAATATATTCATAATGTCTATCAACATAGGACCTATAATCTTGGTCAGCAAAAGGAAATTACACCCCTTCCCCTGATTAGGGGGTGATTGACTTCTACTTTTCTGTGTACTTCCCATGTCAAGATTTACTTATTTCAATTAAAATCATTCTTCCAGCAAACACAGGTTTCTTACCTGATGTCCTTGTGACAGGTGTAGCATCATTTGATATGGTACTCAATGCTTCTGAAACGATGTCCACGACTTGCTGTAGTACATTCACCAAATCTTCGATATCTTCAGGCTCTGTCACAACAATCAGGAAAATGACCCTGAACACAATGATCCAACTCCCTTCCCTTGAAAAGGACAGAATAAAACAGAGGACAGAATAAAACAGAGTACAAAAGGATGCATAAAATAATATCAAATTCGCCTGCTACGATACACTAGCATAAGGAAACCTAACACCACATTGGTCTTGTCATGCGCCCTTATTTTAGTTCAAAGCATTTCAATATAATCAGGAATTTATACATCTATAACACAGTTCAATGAGAGGATAGAGTGCGAGGGTGAGGGGGTTCTGAATCAAACATAAAATACATGAATGTTCTTTTTCTTCTCTCGTTATTGGAGGACGTACAAGCCTTGTTTGTATTTCCTTCTGATATGCGGTTCACGTTGTTATGTATATACACCTCATTGTTATGTATAACGTCCTGTTTATTGCTAACCAAGGGAAGTAGAATTTCTGTTATAATTGACAGATGCATCCATAAATTCAAGTCAATTTTTGTGTGAAATTACATTTCCTTATACCTCATTCACACCGCCAAACCAACTGATTCTTGGTCATTCGGGGTAATGTAGGCCCTAATTTTTTAATGTTCGATATGTTGTCGGTCTCGTGTTGGTCTGATCGGTGTGACTGGGGTATGCGGAGAGAAGGAGTCAGGCCTATACCTAACCTAAACGTTACCTAAACTCTATCACTAAGCCTAGCCTAAAGCCAAAACTAATTCTGAACCTAAAGCGTGGGTCACATTTGTCCGATAATTATAACGATAACAAGATTTTTCATTAAATTAAGATATACACCCTAGAGCTGCCCTATTATTAACAGACACGGGCATACTCACACGTACACACCCTACTATGTACTCACACGTAGGGTGTACCTTTAATTGAAAATCTCGTTATCGTTATCGGTCAAATGTGACCTATGTTTAACACTATTATTAGCGAATGACCAGAGAGATGTAACCCACCATATAATTATGATACTGAAGATGTTAAGTACACATACATCAGATTTTTCTTTATTTTATTCTAAACGAATGGAACAACCCTGTGAGATTCTGATCCGCCCATTAAGACATTGAAATGTGCCATACAGTGGCGTAATGAGCCAAAACATTTGGGGCGCAATCTTCTCTACATGGCTATTTGGGAATGTGTTAGTTTGTAACAGAAAGGGAGAAATACACATTTTATTGAAAATCATGTGATATCACGAATATTTATATATCACTTGTATGGAATTGAAAATAAACCATGGTTGAATTTCATTTGGGGGCAAGCGCCCCCCCCCCCCCCCACCAGTGCGCCAGTGGTGCCATACATCTCCTTTTGTGCTCAGTAGTTCAAGCCCTTTACAAAAAACTCTTTTCCTTAAGATTTAGATTTTTTAGATTAGATTTAGATTTAGTTTATTTCAATTCTGTTCAGCAGTCAACATACAAATCAATAATAATGTAAATACAAATCAGTAATAATAAAAACACAAATCAGCAAGTAATCATCATAAACATAGTGTATGAGTAACATGAATAAGCTGCTGTGAATGGATAGAGAAATTAAAAAAACCCTATTACGGTCTCTCACAGGAGGCTCATAGCAGTTTAATAATGTTGAATAGAAGCATTGTCTTTTTCATAGAGGTGTATGAAGATTGTATCCATACTAAATTTGACATTATTGGTTTATCTGAAGTCTGGGATGTAACTAATACATGTACTTCTGTTTTAGGTTTACAAGGCTATACTCTTGAAGTAGACTGTCGGAAAAATGATTTGAGAGGAGGAGGGGTTGGAGCTTATATCAAATCAGACCTAAAGTACACCCGCTTAAATTGCGATATTACCCATGCAGAATCTCTTTGGTTACAAGTTAACATCACTAATGCACTTACAATAATCGTGGCTGTACTGTATAGAAAACCTAGTACAAATGTTAAAGAGTTCCGAGACAGTTTGTTAGATACACTGGAACAACTCAAAATTGATAAACATAAATGTATACTCCTAGGAGATTTTAATGTGAATATGTTAAGTGTAGAAGAAATAGTGGATGATTTCACCTCATCTCTACAATGTGTGGGACTAGGACAATTAATTAAATCGCCGACAAGAGTAACCAAAGAATCATCTACATTATTAGACCACATTTATACAAACATTGATATGGTTGAATGCCATTCAGGAGTCATCCAAACTGACATCTCCGATCATTTTGCCGTGTTTGTAATTTTCAAGGACATAGCCAAGGAATGCTCGAATCCGAAAAATATTACGTATCGGTGCTATAGGAAATACAATATTGAACAATTTACAGAAGACCTTTCTATCTCGAACTGGGAGGAGGTATTCTATTGCCACGATGTGAATGTTGCATACTCTACTTTTTGTACAATTTTCTCAAATATCTGTAATAAACATGCACCACTGATAACTAAACGAATTGGGGAAAAGAAAGATACCAAAAGGAAGCCATGGATTACGAAAGGGATAATTAAATCAATAAGAAAGAAACAAAAGTTGTATGCCAAGGTCTTACGGACAAATCATGATGAAGATGTCGTGAAAAAATTTAAGAAATATAGAAATGTTTTGACTACGGTATTAAAGAATGCAAAGAGAACATATTATAGCAATTTATTACATGTAAACCGGTGGAATACTAGTAAGACATGGAGTATCATTAATGAATTATTAGTCGGAAAGAAAAAAATGTCGCAAGTCGCTGAGATAGACAGGCTTATCAAAAAGGTCAATGGAAGAAATACACTCATTACATCTATGTATGATATTGTAAATGAATTCAATAATTTCTTTGTCAATATTGGTCCGAACTTAGCGGATACCTTACCAAATAGAAGTATGTCACATATACCTTACTTAGGGGTACAAGCTGATAATTCTTTATTTTGGAAGCCTGTTACTGAGGCTGAGGTTTTTAATCATCTCTTAAATCTAGATGTCAAAAAGGCTTGTGGTTATGACAATATTCCTAGACGATTGTTAAGAGATGGTGCTGCCTACATAGCACGTGTCCTTACATATATTTTTAATCTATCCTTAGAGTGTGGGAGGATGCCAGATGAAATGAAAATAGCAAAAGTTTCACCTATTCACAAAAAGGGACCAAAAGAGGAACCTGGAAATTACAGACCAATTTCGGTTTTACCAGTGTTAAGTAAAGTCTTTGAAAAAATAACAAATGGCCGGCTGATACAATTTTTAGAATCAAACAATACCTTTTACCATCATCAATATGGATTTAGAAAAAAATATAGTACAAAACTATCATTGATAAACTTGTCTAACACTATTTTGAAATCAATTGATGAGGGTAGAGCTACACTTGGGATTTTTATTGACTTCAAAAAAGCTTTTGATACTATAGATCATAAGGTCTTGATACATAAACTCTCTCATTATGGTATACGGGGTCTTCCGCTGAAATGGTTTGAAGACTATCTAGAAGGCAGGTATCAATATGTTCAATGTGGAGAAATAATCTCCAGCAAAATGAAAATCAGTTGCGGTGTTCCACAGGGGTCAGTTTTAGGACCAACACTGTTTTTACTTTATATCAATGACTTACCGTCAGTTTCTAACTTTTTCAATTTCAGACTATTTGCAGACGATTTTAACTTGTTTCACACATTTCCAGCAAATCAAAAGGAGATTGATGCCAATGAAATAAATATCAATATAAAGAAAATACACGAATGTTGCATTGCAAATAAGCTTACTATCAACTCTCTGAAGACAAAATTTATGTTAATTAGCAGCAGGAGGAGAAAAGTCACATTATCAGGTAGACTAGAAATAGGTGGAGAAGTAACTGAAGAGGTTGATGAAGCAACTTTTGTAGGTATAACGATTGATAAACATTTGACTTGGCACAATCATATCCGAGCTATTAATTCATGTATACGGAAAAGAGTTGGAATTTTATTCCGCCTGCGACATGTTGTACCCAAATATACATTGGTCTTATTATATAAGGCTTTTATAGAGCCACATCTAACCTATGGAATCGAGGTATGGGGGAGTACATACAAGAGTAGCTTAAATTGTATACTTTGCAGTCAAAAAATGGCAGTACGTGCCATCACATTTAGTCACTGGCGAGCTCATACTCACCCATTATTTCGAGAATTAAAGATCCTCAATGTGTTTGATATGCACTATTTATGTGTAGGAACCTTCATGTATGACCTGGGTAATAACAACTTACCCCACTCTTTAATAGACTATTGTGATACAATACAGCACAATTATTTAACGAGACAAAAAACAGGTCGACAGGTGCATTTACCAAAATTAAGGACTACCCAAGGACAATTTTCTCTTTCTTTTTTAGGAAGTGATTTATGGAATAGAATACCAACTGATATTAAATTGAAATCATCCAGAAGTAGTTTTAGGAAATCATTAAAAGAACATCTTTTAAGTAATGAAGTATAATGTTTTACTCTCTATATCCATGTACATGTACATGTAACACCATGCTATCTATGTATGTGGTTGTAATTGTTACGTTTGTAATGGAATTAATATCTTCTACTATGTAAATTTTGTAGAGGGGCCAGGCTCGACTAGCACTTGTGCTATTTTCTGGTCCCATTTACCAGCTATTATCATTTAAGTTTCAATCCTGTAACAATATTTACTGTGTGACAAATCTTGTACACATGTTATTGTTGGTGAATAAAATCAAATCAAAATCAAATACTGGTGATCATTATGCACTTGACAAAGCACATGAATGAACAGAACACACTCCAAAAGTGCTGGGTAAAATTTTACCCAATATTGGGTAAAAATGGAACAAGCATGTTTGTTGGGTAAAATCGTACCCAATACATGGTATAAAGTACCCATCATTATATTGGGTAAACATTTATCCAATGATGGGTACTTTTTACCCCAAATTAGGTAATGTTTTAGAGTGCACCCAGTATACTAACTCATACACAATACGGATTCACAGAAAAATGACTCAATGTTGGGTAAAAATTTTACCCAAGAAACATGTTCCCTCTTTTACCCAATATGTTAAAGTTTACATAACATGTTTTAGAGTGCACCCAGTAAACGAACTCATACACAATACAGATTCACAGCACGGCAATACCACAGTCACATCGAATAGACCGACATCACACCGATAACAGAGCAAACAATAAATCACAACACTCCCGATGGCCAAAACAGTCGGTTACCTGTGGGTTTTTAGTTGGCTTGGCAGTGTGACTGGGATATCCCTCACCAAATCCCGGGTAAGAAATGATTAAATAACTAAAATAATTATGACCAACGATTATTATATTTCACATTGATTACAGACTACTGACTATTGTTATTATCGCTATTGAAATTTCAATCGTCATGCAAAATTGGATGTGGTACGTTTGATCATGATTTGTAGGTAAAAATTATAGAGGGATATGTTGGCCTAGATATCAATTAATGCTCTTTTCTTTAACTTACCTGATTTCTAAGATCTCTACACCAGCATAGTTAGGATCGTTGGCGTACTGGGCATCAATCTGAGTGAAGGAAATGCAAATAATCTTTTAGGCTGTTTAAACATCTGGACCCTATATTTGTATTTCACATTACGTATGTCATATTTCTGACATCACCAATCTGAAACGACTGGAATTCTTTTTAGTCAATAATCACACTCAGTAGTTTTATGGATAATCTAATTATCATTATAATGATCATAAAAATGGCATAAAAATTAAAATGTAAAGCTAAAATTTGTCTTCCATGAAATAAGCCCTTCTCCAAGTGGTTGGTACGGGAAAAATTTCGCCATTTAAGCAAGATATTTGGAAGAATCTCAAAGCTCCTAATTACTCAAGGTGATGGGATTCTAGGGCTTGAACCCGATTATGTGCGGGACTCCGAGTAATTAGGTCGCGGTAAGGAGACAGTATGCTGTGCCAGCATATTTATTTGTCCCCCTAAAGTATACACCCCTTCCCCTCCCTTGCCAAATAAAATTAATGATATTAACTCGCAGACCCAAGAACAATTACCTTAGGTCTCAATATTTTTATATCGCAACATAAAGGATTCAAACAAAGAGGTGAAACCCAAACTATATCATAATATATGAGTGGATAGTGATGATACCGGCAGACAAATGAAACTTACAGCTCCTGAGAATTCATTCACAGCCTCCATGTACATCACAGATGTGTTGTCCCTTAGGTCTTCTGCGAATTCCCGATCATTGAATGTCACTTGTAAATTCGCCACAGCCATGGTCGTATTCTCTTGCATCTCTATAAGAAGAGACAATTCACACCATTAGAAGACCTGCCAGATAGATTTTCAATTGACTTATCACCCCAAAATCATTTCGCTTCATATAGCTTGTAATGACTTGCAATTTCTCACTGCGCTTTTATACAGTGCGTTTACAAAGTTATGCCAAGATTGATTAACAGTACGATTGATTTTCACATATTTTCTGAATTTAACATTAAAGGGCAATCCAACCTTGGTAATAAGATGACTTGTGTGAAAGCAGAAAAATAAGAAAAACAGGATGGTGAAAGTTTGAAAGAAATCGGACAAGGACTAAGAAAGTTATGGATGTTTGAAAAGAAGAGATCACTGCATCTATGCGAATCTCAAATTGGCAATTTGGTGAGTCGATTGCGACATTTTTGTGGACAATTCTCCCGTTTGTCGCACACAAAAATATCATTAATTTGCGGTTTTCTTCGAGGCGCTTTTACCCTCGGGGCAGTACTCAAAATATACGGAGATAGCATATTGTTATAGGTCCTCATGAAAGAAAGAGATACTACTGAGTAATAAATTTTGGAAAAAAAATGACATTTTAGTCATTTTGTGTTTTGGAGAGAATGGGGGAATTGTTCGCAAGTACATCACAAGTGACACTACCTATTCGGCCAATTTGAAATTCCCATATGTACAGTAATTACAACTTTCAAAAATTCATAACTTTCTTATTGCTTGTCCGATTTCTTTCAAACTTTCACCAATCTGCTTCTACTTCTTTCTTTCAAAGCAACTTGCCATTAAGATTGGATTTCCATTTAATGATTGGTTATTTGGAGTACATTCTCCTTGGAGCATGTCAAGAAAGACATCATTAATGCCACTTAAGGTAGTCAAAGTCAAAATATGCAAAGGAATTCCGGAGTTTTACAGTTCTAATCTAATTTTGGAAAGACTTGTTTGTCACTTTATTGTCTCAATACTACCCCTAGATGCCCTAGACTGGGCCAGATCGAGAAAGATTACAAACCCGTGATTGGTCCTGTAGTCATTGTGGTTGAATCTTTATCGGCTAGTCCCCTTGTTTCAGTGGTTATTGTCGGTTCCGTCAGACTCGTCGAAGACTCTGGAGTAAAAACAAAGAAAATAATATCAAAGATGAACTTATTCACCAGCTTCTTTAGAAAATGATAGAGAACATGGATTAATCTCAGTTAGAAATGCTTCGTAATTCTCATGTTATATGTCAGTCAATCCACTTCAATCGATGCGTATATAAAGAATTAGATTGTGAAACCAAGGGGCTTCAAGCCTCTTGGTAATATTCTTCTTGCAAGAGTTCTTATTCTGTTTCTCAACATTTTAATTCCAAATGTGTGATTTATTATAGCTCTTACTAAAACCAAACAATTCGCATAGTCTTGTAAAAGATCTTAAACATCGGAAAATTCATTACCTCCTCTTACTGTCTTAATATCATTTTTTTCAGTTATAAGTATCTCTGAAACTTGGCTAAATAAATATTCATCCCATGTTTACAATACCACCTCTTGTTATATTTATTATTTCCTTATGTTATATTTCATTTTAACTCAAAGTCGTGAAACATATAATTCTTACATAAGAACTGTTACCTTATTATTAGTTTATTTGACAAAAGAAAGGTGATGAGTGATCAATTATTCTATATATTTTACGTTCTGATAAATAATATGTGGAAGGACGTGAAATTCGTGTGTCTTTGTGTACCAACAGGGGTATACTTGTGTGACTAATTGGACAGTCAAACACAATAGATTCCTTTATTCCGTCAGGCTTGTGTGGCTTTTTTTGCTGCTTGTGTGGCTATTTGAACAATAGAGAGAACAAAGGGAAAGACACACAAGTATACCTGCGTGCGTTTGTTTAGCATTATGTCCGAGGACATTTTCGGACAGAGAACAAAAAAAAAACCATGAGAACAATGGTCCTCGGAAGCCGGACAATAGTCCTCGAACGTCGAACAATGAATTTGTGCTTTATTCCGTCGACTGTCCGAGGACGAGGAACAATAGAGGAACAATACCTGTCCTCGGAAGTAAAGCCATGTAGAGCTGGGTGCGTGTGTGTGTGTGTATTTCAAAGGAAAACTAGATTTAACATTCAGAATGAATTAAAGTGATTAGAAAAGGGTACAGAATTGAAAGAAAAGATAACCTACTGTAGTTCCCTCAGCTTCTTCTTTTTAATTACATGGAGAATGAAAAGATCTCAAGAAATTTAATGAAGAAAGTGAGACTTGATATAAAAGCTTGTGGTCTACGGTCTCTCTGTAACAGAAAGAGCAATTTGCTAAGCGGTAGATGTTGAACATGACTACAATAGTAAAAAAAAAAAAAATATATATATAAAAATATACATATATACTAAAACCAAATAAGCATAAGTTTCCCCCTGACACATTCCAATATAACTCGAGAAATCTTTGATGAAATTTCTTCATTCAAAAAGCAAAGTACGGTGAATTTTCATACCCACATTTTGATTGGTTATTATTGAATAATTTATTATGTTTTCATGATGAAATTATGGTTTAAATTGCAGTCGGGACACGAAGAAATGTTGCACTTTGTGTTACATAATGCAATGAAAGGTTTAAGTGTGATGAGTCTTTTCAATTCTGTTCATCTTTAGTTCATGAAAAGACACCTAATTTGTCATCCAGATCCATGAAACTGCATTATAAATCATGATTTTTCAATGCAGTATCGTGAATTTAGATTACAAGTTATGCTCCTGTACATTAAACAAAAGAATTGAATATGTACACGCAATAAACTGCAACTGCAATTAAAAGATAATTTCATTATGAAAACATAATCAGCATAAACAAACAACCGATCAAAGTGTGGGTAAGAAAATTCTGCATACTTTGCTATTAAAAGAAGACACCACTGACAAATTTTAGCACTTTTACAATTTTTAATGTTATAAAACTCGTCACATTGACCAAAAAACTCATCGCTCAGTTCGATAAAATCATAGATCTCGATTAAAAAAAAATAAATATTACAATATCTACTAGTACGAGCCGCAAAAATCCGTTACGTCACTGCAGCACTACTGCAAAAACCACGGCAAATCACGGTAATGCCGATATGAAGCAATACACAGATCGCTTTCACAGCGCCTATAAAAATGCTATTTGTGAGACAATTATGCATGACAACAAGAAAATGTTATTAATTTTTCATTTTTTTTGTATTTTTGAATATTATCTGCTGAAAAAAATAAAGTGCTTTAGCAAAAATTTTTTACAATTGATCGAATTAATGAAATTAAAATTGGCACTACTGTTTGTCATCGTTCGTACGTGCTTCCCATTATTAACGCGTGTACTTTAAGGCACGCGCGGAAAGCTAATGCAGCAAGCTGCATTTTTTACGTTCTTACGTTCGCGATATAGATAGCAAATACGACATTAACATAAATTCCTGGTTAATCTTCAAGTAAAATCTGGTTACATTCTTCAATAAGCTTGTAATCTAAGCTAAGGAGATGAATGAGGGATTTTCTGGGCGAAGAAATGGTCCAGTGGCATATGACTTTGCTCCTCGTCTTCGCCGTCAAAATGGTCTTCACAGACCACTCGAAAACGGGAATAAATGTACGTTTTGACGTTGAATTTGGTTGTTCCAATGTTCCTTATCCATACAGCACACCTTTCTCTATCCTTCTTCGGATCAGGGATGGCAAAAAAGGATTTTCCCGGACAATTTTCACGACGATTCGAACAGTAAATTGCCTGGCACAACGGCATTTTTGCAACTCCGCGAATACTATTGAGCTGTATGCATGCGAATATCGTCTGCTTTTACGGACGCGTAACGCACACGCATTGTGGTGGAAACTCAAAGTGCTGCAATGACGGGACCCATTTGGCCGACACGAGCCAATTTGCGTATCGACAGTGGCAAAAACATACTTTTTATATCAAAATATACGCATTTGTAGGCTGTTCAAAAATTACAATTTCGATACTGATTAGTTCCTAGGGACATGCAGAACAACATATTTTTTCAAAATTTGTCATTGTTGTCTTCTTTTAAAGAAACAGATTTCATCAAATGATTCTCGAGTTATATTAAAAAGTGTCAGGGGTAATTTGCTTTTTTGCTGGAGTATACCAATATATATTGGTATATATATATATATATATATATACAGTGTATATATATATATATATATATATATATATATATATATATAATTGTGTAAGGAAATAACATATACAACAGCTTTGGCAAATCTCGTAGAAATAAATACAAATGTGAAAAAAATGAGAGAATAATGGTTGCGTAGCTTAAATCAAAGTTCCCCAGAGCTGTCCTCCCTTTTTGAAATTTTTGCAAAGGCTGAAAAAATGTCTCCGCCGGGAATCGAACCCGGGTCGTTGGCTTAGAACGCCAATGCCTTAACCACTAGACCACGGAGACGGGTTAGTGGTTTCGGCGACATCAGATTCAATTGACCGACAGATTGACAAATCTTCAAGCTTATTAATTAATTCCTTTGTCGGGGGCAGGTGAGTTTTTGAACAAGACAAGCCGCTAGTGCCTCAGCTGGATCCAAGCGAATGCTTTGAATACATGTATACATTAGAATAAGTATTATTAACAATTGTGTAAGGAAATAACATATACAACAGCTTTGGCAAATCTCGTAGAAATAAATACAAATGTGAAGGAAATGAGAGAATAATGGTTGCGTAGCTTAAATCAAAGGCATTGGCGTTCTAAGCCAACGACCCAGGTTCGATTCCCGGCGGAGACATTTTTTCAGCCTTTGCAAAAATTTCAAAAAGGGAGGACAGCTCTGGGGAACTTTGATTTAAGCTACGCAACCATTATTCTCTCATTTCTTTCACATATATATATATATATATGTATATATACCAATATGGAAATATGGATACACAGCTACAAGGCGAAGGAAATAAACTAATGATTAGAATACATATTCACACGACTGGAACATCATAGACCATGCATTAAAAGCATGAACGCATTCATATGAATAAAAAATAAATAAAATGATAATATCTGAATATAGTAGTTAAAACTCTTTCAATATTTATCAGCTTATGTCAGTGACCGTTAGATTATAACCTCAATGAAACATAATTTATTCTTAAACAGCTGAACATAGCTAGTTTTAGAGAACCTTTTGTCTCAAAATACATCACGTTGTCGCAAAAATGATCTTCAAGTTGTTAGACATTGATAGATAGACAGATACATACATACATACATGTACATACATTATTGTAATTCTCGTCCACCATTCTATCATCATGTGTGGTATTCAGTCTTCGTTCTATGTCTTCCTTTGCCATCTCCGTCTCGAAAGTTTATGTTACCAGTAGTTATGATTTTACACACTTGTCCAGTTAATTCATCATTTTTTAATGACAAAGTGAAATGTTGAAAAACATCTTACCACCATTTGTCAATAGAAGGCCAACGACGAGTCCCACTATGCCGCCCACTATCAAAATGCATACCAGGGCGACGAGACTACATATGAGACACGTCTTTAACCGTCTTCTCCCTCTGTCCTCCCAATCATAATCCTTGCCGTCTTCGGATCGAAAATCCGACGAGGACTCGGTCCCGTCCGCTGTGTATCTCTCCATCATCTTGTGAGGGTAGGCGATCGAAGCCACGTTTTGGCGATAGGTTCGAGGTTGTTGGGGTCCCTCGCCAACTGGGTCGAACCCAGGGTTGTAACGGGAACTCTGGAGTTGGAGTAAAGCGTTCATGTTATGGTATAAAATATACATGATCAAAATGATTTATTACATTTATTACTATACACTTTTTGCTAACAAATTTACCCAAGCAAAGGGGAGTCGCGCCCTATAACGAGTGTTTTATTTTAAGCGCTTACAAATCATGCTGAAATTGTAGCACCCAGGGTGACGGTGAATGATGCCGATGACAAAATATCAGATGTGAAATATGTCAAAACAACACACACACACACGAAATAATACTAAACAAATCATATTTCTATCTGTAAGCTTGTGTCCTTGTGATTTATGTAAACAACTTTATCAGCTTCATTTGTCTATGATTTAAAGTATGAAAGTATACTTAAAATAATAATTTTACTCTTTGTTTATTACCCAATTTTTGTTGCAAAAAGCTGTGGTTGGCCTATAAAGTCCTCAAAACCAATTGCACACTATTATGGTCCGACTTACGACCGAATATTTGAATAACGTTAGGACAGTTCTTAGTAATGTGAAACTCCTTCAAAAAAGAATTAACCATTTCATTTCATTTTTTAAAACTATATATTCATATAGCATAAGGTCTAAGGTATCATGAACAATATTTTCACCCCACGGAACACTTCAACCTAAGGCTGTTCTTCAGGAGGTTTATGTGCTAATCATAGGCCTGTATGCTATAATGTCATTAACTAAGTCTAACAGCGACTTCCCACATAGACCCCATTTACACCAAGCATTTAGGCCGGCCTCGGGCCGGCCTAAAGCTTGGTGTAAATGCAAAGCCGGCCCAAGGCCCTCCCAAATTTGGGACTACCTCTGGAGGTAGTCTCGGGCTGGCCCGAGGCTGGCCCGAGGCCGGCCTTAATTTGGTGTAAATGGAAAGGAGACCTCGGGCCCCCAATTTTGCGCACGATGCGACGCTGTTACGTATACGGAACAACAAACAAAACGCGCAAAGTATTTCCGGAGTATCTGGCGTGCAAGCATCAAGTTCAATTGAACTAACCTCCTCCGACATATTATAAATTTGATAAAGATATCAGAACAGACGATAATTGTATCCTTTTTTAATTTCCTGATGCTGGTAAGAGTTGTCTTATTTTGTTCCTGAACGGACTGCATTTTTGTAGATCATCATCGACGAAACGGAGTCGGAGATCGAGAGTATGAAAAGACAACATATCGCGCACGCGCACGCCTCGGGCCGGCCCTTTGGTGTAAATCGGGTCTTAGACGTAGTCGAAATGGTTATGTTGTTGCACGATACAAATAATTAGTGCATATTATTTTCCTGTAGTTTATGTGGAATGGATATTGACTGTCGGTTTTGGAGGATCCAACTCGCCAGTTTATGCTAAAGAGCTTTTACCTCCTAGTTTACGAGAGCTATATGCAATCTCAGAGTATTACGTCCCATGCTTTACCGACTACAGAGACTTTAGTATATAGCTGGTGATTATAACGATGTGGTTGAAATACTATAGCTTGGATCAGACTGATATCAGAGAAAATAATACGTTTCCTGTCAATTACATTAATAAATAAATGATAATAATAATAATAATAATACTAATAAGGCTGCAGGTCCAGACGGTGTGCAGGCTTCCTGGGTAAAAAGGTTCACAAATCTACATGAAAGGCTGAGACTGCAAATGAAAGAGGTCGTTGTGAACGCAAGCCCACCCGAATGGATGACAAAAGGAAGAACGGTCCCAATCCCAAAGGATCCTACCAAAGGCAACGTACCATCGAACTACCGTCCAATGACCTGCCTGCCCGTCCTCCTCTGGAAGTTATTAACTGCAATAATATCAAAAGAAATATTCAGGACGATCAAGACATAACACAGTGGGAATAGAAGGGATGTGGAAGAAGAAGCAGAGGGACAAAGGATCAACTGTGCATCGACAAAGGGGTGATGACGGACAGCAAGAAAAGGAAAACAAACTTGGCAATGGCATGGATCGACTATAAGAAAGCAAATGACATGGTTCCATACTCCTGGATCAACGAGTCTCTACAAATACGGGGAGTAACAGACAACATCAGGAGGTTCCTTTGCAAAAGCATGACAAGATGGAGAACTAAGTTTGAAAGCAATGGTGAAGTGAAATGGAGAAGTCGGTATCAAGACAGGAATTTATCAAGGAAATAGCCATTTCCTCTGCTATTCGTGATGGCAATTACACCATAACACAGGTGCTTGGAAGGTCTAGACTAGGATATGAATTCAGGAGCAAGGCAATGATCAATCATCTGTTATACATAGGTGATTTAAAGCTGTTTGGCAAGTCAGAAAGTGAATAGAGTCTGTCATCAACACTGTTCGGATCTTTACACTTTAAAAAATAACTGTAGATTAACAGGTTTTTTGGACTTGTAAAATTACAAGTTTTGGCCGTTTTTCTGTTAATACGGTATTTTTCTTGTGAAATGGCAGGAAAAGCTTTCCTGCCATTTCACAAGAAAAATACAATTTTCCTGCCATTTTACAAGAAAAATACCGTATTAACAGAAAAACGGCCAAAACTTGTAATTTTACAAGTCAAAAAACCTGTTAATCTACAGTTACAAGTAAAAAACCTGTTAATCTACAGTTATTTTTTACAGTGTAGTGAAGGCATCGGCATGCAGTTTGGGATTGAAAAATGTGCCATGATCACCCTTAAGAGGGGTAAGCAAACCATTAGCAACAGCTTCAGAATGGCAAACGGCGAAGAAATCAAAGCTATGGGAGAGGATGGCAGTTAGAAATATCTAGGAATACAAGAAGCAGATCATGTGAAACATCAAGAGATGAAGAAGAAAATTGAGGCCGAGTAGATTTTAATAGGAAGGTACTCAAATATAAACTCAGTGCTGGAAACATAGTGAAAGCTATAACACATGGGCAGTAGCTCCAGTGAGGTACACTGCTGGTATAGTAGAATGGAACCAACTCGAGCTTGAAACATTGGACAGAAAGACGTTATTAACTATGCACGGGATGTTCTGAAGTAAATAGACTTTATGTATCAAGAGAGAACGGTGGACGTGGTCTGTCTACAATAGAAGAGACTGAATGCTATATCGATGGGAAAATGGATGAAGTCACGAGGGCGGTCAAATAATCTATGAAGAAAGGAAAGGACTTGACAGCAAAACAGCTAATCAAAAAAATTGAGACCGGAAGGATGGAAAGGGAAGGTGATGATGCACGGACAACATCTAAGACTGACAGAGGTATTGGCATTGGTTAAACAGAAGAGTTTTGAAAGAGAGACGGAAAGTCTATTAGTTGCTGCTCAAGACGAGGCATTGAGAACAAATTACAGGAAAGTCAAAATTGAGAAGCAGCAAATATCACCATCATGCAGATTGTGTCATAACAAAGACGAAACAGTAACTCATCTGGTGAACGAGTGCAGCAAAATGGCGCCGGCTGAGTACAAAAGAAGGCATGATAAATATTGGCGACTGCGGTTCACTGGGGTCTAGTCAAGAAGTATGATCTACCACATGCAGACAAATGTTACGAACATCAGGCGGAACCCGTGATCGAGAACGATGACGTCTTATAGAGTTATTTTTGCCACGTAAATCTTTGACACTTTGAAAAGAATTTGCTATGTAATGAGTCACGGTTGGATTGATGACCTTACTTATATTAGAGCTTTTATGGAGTGTGGAGATTAAAGTCTAGGCGAACACTTTCGTATGCAAAATATTTGGTCTCATCTTTTTGTTAGGGAAATGAACTACGCCCTGATATATCTGACTGCGTTCGTGTACTGTACTAATTCGGGGATTACGTTCTGTTGATTTTGAAGGGAGCAGACATGTTTTTATCCTGTTATGTTTTCGCCTTAAAGGCAAGGCCAATTTCATCTTATTTTTACATTTTAGCAGACTTAAATGGAAATTGTTTGTTCTGCTACATCGACATGTTAGTCATGTTTATGGTGCTATGTCAGAAAAGGAGTTTTGATGATTTCTTTTGTGTTTTCTTAACCCACACATGTGGTAAGTTGAAATCACTTCCTACTGGGTATTTATGAATCTATAAAATGATGAAGAAAGTTTACTTTAAGTATTTTGAATGGAGAATCAAATTATAGGTATTTTGACAGCTTACTTGATATTATTTTCCTAAAATTACTACCCGTTTATAGGTTTATTTTATGAAAACAAACCTGTTGCATGATTTAGAAATGTGACGTTTCTATTGACTAGGGATGGGTACGGTCAATTTTTAATGACGTACAATATTTAAATATTACATATTCACTGTCAATTTATTACAAATCCAGCTTTTATAAGCTTTTATCAGCCTGCGTGCGGGCAGTTCTTCATTAATAATTAGCGTCGTTTCTACTTTTCCCGAGCTACAACACAGTAAAACCCCTCTCCCTCGAAACACTCACAAAACTACAGACACACATTTTGTGGGGAACTGTATTGTTTTCTCCAATTGTATTTTGTACCCCACAAGACCTGGCACCGCAAAACCACCAAAAAGTCTCACTGTGTGATTTTCAGTTAGAGCTCAATCAATGTGTTTTGGTTGCCATGGTCAAAATTTAGTTTTCGGTATTTCCTGAAAGAATATACTTTTTTCTAAGTTATCTAAAAAATTGGAGGCACCAAACAATAAAAAAGTGGTATTTTTGACAGATTTTTAGTAGACTTATGTGTGTCTTGATTTTGTTGTTAAACTTTTCATGACCCTGAATACTTGTCTCGTTTTGAACTCCCATAACTTTTAAACAGAGTAAGTTCTTGCATTGATACTTGTTAGCTAAGATTAACAAGATATGCCTTATTAGTATGCAAAGTTTGAGGACAATCCCTTCACGTTATTTAAGATAATCCCTTCATAGAAATTTGTATTGAGTTTTAATCCTCATTTTGTCTCCTTAGCATAACACCTTGCAAGTCAGAGTGCTTCAATAGACTGCAAACTTTAAACCCTTATTTCTCAGAAGTAACAATCTGAGGGACTGTGCATTCTACTCTTTGTACAGTGAGTTAGGAACATCCAATCCTAATGATTCATTATATCTCCTCTTTCAGGATCAGACCTTAAATAAAAATTCTTATCTGGCGACTTTTTGGTGTTTTTTTTGTGCCTGGTCACATTTTGTACCCCACAAGGCCATTATAGTGATCTTTTGTTCTTTTACCCCACAACTGAATCTATGTAAGCCCACACACACACATACACATGCACACAAGCATCCAAGCACAAACTCACACACACGCACACAGAGGCCCCTCTCTCTGTCTCATACACGTCCAGGCAGCCATTGAACGAAACGGGAGTAGATGTATAGTTGTATAGTTTCCTGTGATCTGATTGGTTAAAACTATACAACGACTCGAAACTATAATCTATTCCAGACTAATTGCTTAAATACATCTACTCTACAGCGGTACGGGTGTATAGTTGCACGTAAGTATGGCGCTTTGGCCCGCTTACTATACAACTATACATGCGTAGCTCCTAACAGTTGCACAGTTGTATAGTTTCCTGTATTCTGATCGGTTAAAACTATACATCTACTCGACAGTTGTATAATTGTATAGTTGGGCATATTCACGTCGTTATGTCGTTGCAACTATTATGCCTCTGCCTGTTCATCAATACCGGTACTATAATTAATAAAGAAAAATTAACTCGACAACTCGGGGCCAGGGTAGACATTATTTCTGTTATACGTTCCAAAATATATCCCATCCAGAAATCTACGTTCAAAGTCCAAGTCCCTACTTATCATTCCTAAAGTATTAAAATGAAGCTCGCTCATTCTAAGTAGCAGCAGCTGAAATATTCAGCCGACTACTGAAATCCTTGCATCTGATTGGCTGAGAGCAAATTGTTAATTAGCTCATTTGCCCTATTAGGTCAAGCACGAATACAGAACCCCAACCCAATGTTCCAGATAAACCAAGAAAGCCCCTTTCTTTATTACTGAATCATGCCCCCTACAAGTTAAATACGCAAAGTTCACAATAGACCTGTTTACTAAGTGATTCAAATTTATGGATGTTTCTTTCCTGGGGACTTAGTATCGAGGTATTCCATTAACCTGTTATTAATGAATGAACTACAATACTTGGAATCCAGTTTGCATACATTACTTGTTGCTATGACAAGCCTCTGGCAAGCTTTCAGGTTGTCAAGAACAACCTTTGTTTCAAAAGTATGCATAAAATTTGAATCACTTAGTAAACAGGTCTATTAAAGCTGCTTCTGCTACCAATGATACAGGCGGTCATCGACCCATCGGTTGTCTTTTTGTTCGATGGCCCATGGTCTTGATGGTTAGTTAGAGTTAACATTTTTTGGTATTTTTTCTGTATCAGTGCTTGGCGAACAACGCATGACCTCAACGCTTCCACGCTCATTGATTATTGTCACTGTTTTTGTCTTTGGTTATTTACTTTTGCCCAGTCAAATATCTGGTGCCTATCATGAAACCATTTCCTCAAGCAAATGTATTAACACAATGAACACAATGTGTATTTTAAACTCTTATTACTATTTCTAGATACTCACTGTTAGATGCATGGCCTTGTTCTAAGACTCGTTTTATACAGTCTTTGTCTTTGTTTTTGTTTTTGTTTTTGTTTTTTAAAGTGATGTTCT
This sequence comes from Heliocidaris erythrogramma, assembly GCA_025617745.1. Lineage (NCBI taxonomy): Eukaryota > Metazoa > Echinodermata > Echinoidea > Camarodonta > Echinometridae > Heliocidaris > Heliocidaris erythrogramma. The sequence continues at coordinate 14,885,485 of CM046857.1, read as the reverse complement.
CTTGTCTCTTAAATATCTGTTCTCTAAATGGTGTATCCATGTACGTTGTGACAGTATCCCTCCCTGCCAGACCCTACTCCTACTTCCTTCCCCTCAGGTAGCCTAAGATCGATCTCTTTACGGGGATGATAATCTTACATAATGGTAAATAACGGTAATAACGATAACATATTCTGTAATAACTTAACCAATGATGAATTCTTAGATGCCTTCCAAACGTTATTGGACTCTCAAACTCGCAGTCCTGATACTAAATTTGTTAATGATATGATCACTATTCTAAATTCGAATGCCAAAGATTTTGATGCACCTAATGATATATTTTTTAATATTTTTTAATATGGATACGGCTGAGTTTTCTTTGTTTCATGCTAATATTAGAAGTATGAATAGAAACTTTCAGTGTTTTTGAGTAATCTTCTTGAACGGCTTAGTTTTAAATGTTCTGTAATTGGCCTATCAGAAACATGGCTTTCAGATACCCCTAATTCTTTGTTCACAATCCAGGGTTTTGACTTAAAGTAGAACTTTAATGATTTTAAATATTGGCTTAATACTTATTATTGCATAGATGGCATAAATTAAACAAGGTTATCCAAATTCAACGCTTGGAAACATTTGAAGTAATGATTATTATCAATTATAAAACGGTAAAATACAGCCCCCGATATAGCAGCTGAAGAGCTCCTCGAACGCTGCTGAGATATGTGACGACACACCATGGACCAGTCCTGTCTAAGCAGACGATGTCCCATAACATCTTACACATTTTTCAGAGCCTATTTTGTCATCTCCTCTTCACTTATTTCTCTTCCTTCACTAGCGTCAATCTTAATGTTAGTTTGTTGCCTCACTCTTCACTTCGTGTATGGTATTATTTTGATGAAAAATGCAGCGTTAAAAAAATAAAGGAATCAGTCACTTGTAAACAAAATAAGACGCCATTGTATTTTCAGCTGCTTGCACCGGGGCATGTTCGGCGTTTCAAGAGGGAACGAATACCATCCTGCTATTATTCGGAGGGCTTTTCAATTTGAAAGTGGGGTTTATTTCATTGATCATTGACCCTTCTCCAGTGTATTTACAATCAAACGGTTTTAGCTATCAGAATCAGTTTCCCTTTCCCTTTATAATGGTGTGAAATAAGGTCAGGTTTAAATACACCAAACTCTTTATAATTTGATAAATAATTGCATTGCAATTACGTTCATTCATTATAGGACGTTGTCTGCTTAAGCACGATCGATCCCTAGTGTGACGACATCAAAACATCGCTATATTTCTGGCGAATCCTCGGATATTCCAGATGCTGATAAGAGCTTTTATTTGTGTTGTTTTTATAATCATCAGATACGCAGTTGACATAAAACTTATACGATTGCCATCTGTAAGCTTCCCAGTTTCTAGTGATACATTAATTGCCATATTTGTGATTTTCTTTGAATACCTACTTTAATAGTGAATAATAGGACCAATAAAATCGGGGGCGGTGTTGCACTATACATTTCCTCAGAATATAATTATAATAATAGACCTGTATTGAATTATGTGAATGATTCCATAGAAACACTTTTTATAGAAATTGATTTTATTAATTGAAAAATATCGCTATTGGAGTCATATATAGGCCTTCGAAATCTAGCCACAATGATTTCTTAATAAGCCTTCAAAATATTCTCCCAAACCCAATACTGCGGGGGCAAGGATTGTTTTTTAATGGGTGACTTGTTCATGAATTCTATGGAACGCTTCTAACTTCCTCATTTATACCACTTATTTCTAAACCAACTCGCATCGCAGAACAATCTTCCACCTTAAAGTGATTAGGTAACTTTGTGGAGGCTTGATAAAATCTGAGCTTTCTGGCCTTACATGCTATCAGTGTATGTAATATGGTGTAAAAATGAAGCCCATGGGGGAAAAAGCACTTCAAAATCACCATGTGCTTCACAAAAGTAAACATATGCAAATGGCCGGAAATGCCAGACTCATTTTCCCCATTGACTCAGTGTTAGACTAAAGCGTATGGCCATACGTTTTCGTAAATACGAGTATTCAGTCACATATATCTTAATAATAGCATTATATATTTGAAAACCTTTCTATACCTGGCTATTTATTTATCCTTCTGAACATCATTATACAAGACAGATATCAAAATTCAACAATTTATTAAATCAAGCTTCCACAAAGTTACTGAATGCCTTTAATTGACAATATATCGTCGCTTCTTTCACGAACCGGCACAATCGAACGCGCAACGAAATAAGTACATTCTGCGAAAAACGCGTTTGTAAATTTGCAGGTTTTCAAACAGCAAGAATCTTGCAAGTTGTGAAACTGTAAGGAGAAAATTCTGCTTTTTCTCACCATTTAACATTTTAATTAAATGACAAGTACTATTAACAGTACGACGCTGGAAACTTTTGTGTCACTTCGTGAAAAAAAAAAAAAATATTTAGGTCCGAGTTTGAGTCCCGCCCCGGCACTAATGTCCTTTGGCAAGTCATGAATCTACATTTGTCAATTTCCACTAAGGTGTATTATATGGGTACCTGGTACGAATTTATTCCTTGAATGCTTTTAGTGCCTAATGGCAGCTGGGCTAAAGCCAGGGTAATAATACTATACTTTTTAGGTGCCTTGAGCTACCTCTGGGATGGATAAGTGCGCAATATGCCCCCTTTATATAAAAAGTTTGAATAATTCGGGGTGGGGGGTTGAGATTAAGATTGAAGAGGTATTTATATGATTGTATTAAAAACCACACGGCAGCTCAACAGCTGAATTGAGTGGAATTCAAATCATAACTATACACATAAATGCGACGCGAGATAAAATACAACACAATTTCTATGACTTACCAACATTATACCTGAAAGAAAGAGAAGGGAGAGGGATAATGAAAGAAAGAGCGAAGAGAGAGAGAGAGAGAGAGAGTTAGCAGGGGAGAAAAATAAAGGAGGTGAAAGCAACAAAGGGAATAAATAAGAGAGAGAGATCACTAGACAGAGATCAGAAGATAAATTAAGTGAGATAGTTTAATACAGGAAGAGTGGGAGAAGTGGGAATGAGAATGAGAAAAACAAAAAGGGGGAGAGTGAAACAACCATGCATTATTGTCAACATGTAAATCAAAAGGAGGGTATTAAACATAACTTATAAAAAAAATAGTCTTTAGTTTTAAACCAACTGAGAAACGGTTTAGAGGTATTAAGAATATAATAGTATTGTAAGGATAAGTAGTATTCTTAGGATCAGCAATTAGGATTTTTTTATGAACAAGCCGAAAATGAAAGTATAAGATTAGCTCGAGGAAGCACGCACGTCTTCATAATACATACAAAGAACGAGGCGCGCACACGAAAACACACGGTTCGCAGTGCGCGCGCCGTCTTGTGCCGGTTCGTGAAAGAATGAATAGTCTTTTGGGCGTTTGTGTCGTTTATGTTGCCATGGATATCTCTAAATATAAAGCGTTTTTGATGCTGAAACTTGGTATCGTGAAAGATCACTGATTACCAATGCTAAATTTGCAGAAAACTCAGAAATGGTAAATTTACGGATTTGGGGGGTTTGTGCCGGTTCGTGAAAGAAGCGACGATATGTAGTAACATGCATCCCTTTCCCCAATCTGGCGATGTAATATCAGACCTAACGGATCACTTCCCCATATTTGCACATTTCCCAATCTTGCAGCAAACACAATGCCCTTCTAAAATATACAAACGGAATTTGTCTGAAGGTAATATTAATTTTGTATTGTTATGTTGCTGATCCTTTTCAAGAATTATGCTATTTTCATGTATTCTATATGACACATGTTCTAACAACTTTGCTGTATTATTTTTATCATGTCATGTTTCTTTATATTTTGTTTATGTGAAACGGAAAAAAGAATAAATAAAAAAATAAAAAAATACTTTCAAAGACAGACTACGCATAGTAGATTAGAATGATATTTATGATATGACTGATGTAAATAATAGTTTTGATGAATTTATGGCCAAATTAACTAGCTTATAATGAATGTTTTCCTATGAGAGAAATCAATCTTCAAAATAGGAAAAGAATTCCAAAATATCCATGGATAACACCGGGCTTATTAAGATCAATAAATAGGAAACATAACCTTTATTTGAAATATAAAGCCAATCCCACTGAAAGTTCTAAATCGAAATATTTGAATTATAAAAATACATTGACAGGGTTGCTACGAAAAAAAATATATATATTTTTCACGTCAATATATGAACTATAACAAAGATGCTAAAAACACATGGAAATTAATAAATGAAGTTTTTAATAAACAGAAAAAGAAAAGTACTATTTCTAAGATACAAATTGATGAAAAAACTATTGATGAGTTACAAGATATTGTTGATCACTTTAATGATTATTTTGCTTAAATTGGTCCAAATTTAGCAAGTACGATACCAAACTGTGATAGAAAATTGTATGATTACTTACAAAACCCTAACCCTAATTCTATGTTCTTTACTCCTGTAAATGAAGGTGAAGTCCTTGACACTGTGAACAATTTTATAAGTAAACGCAGTTCTGGACGTGATGATCTGGATAATTTTATAATTAAGAAAATAATAGCAAGTATTGTTGAACCATTCACTTATATATGTAATCTATCTCTGAGCACAGGTGTTTTTCCAAACAAAATGAAATTAGCCAAAATAATCCCTATTTTTAAAAAGGGTCATCCGTTATCGCAATCAAATTGCAGGTCAATATCATTGTTAACCACTTTTTTCCAATATACTTGAAAACGTAGTTTTTACTGCACAATGATTTTTTTAATAATAATGATATTTTACATGAATCTCAGTTCGGATTTAGAAAACACCGTAATACAACACATGCTCTCCTCTCTCTAATCAATAATATTACAAGTTCTATTGATAATGGTACCAATACAATAGGAATGTTCTTAGATTTCTCCAAGGCATTCGACACTATAGATCATGAAATTCTCTTTACGAACTTTATGACATTACGGGCATTGTTTCAGATTGGTTTCGAAATTATTAACGTCAGCAATTTATCTGTATTGAGAATTGCATGTCGCAATTAAGAAATATCGATTGTGGCGTTCCACATGGTTCTATTCTAGGCCCTTTACTTTTTATTTTGTATATAAATGACTTTCATAGATCATCAAATTTATTGACTTTTATTATGTATGCAGATGATACTAATCTTTTTTTTCGCATAAAAGCCTAGCAACTATATGTAATGTGATTAATTCTGAACTGGATTCAGTTGCAAAATGGATTAAGGCTAACAAGTTATCACTAAATCTAGAAGAAAAAAAAAATAACATGTTATTTAGTAATACTTTTAACGAACTACCTCATCCGATTCGCATACAAATACAGAAGGTGATTGAAACAAAATTTCTAGGCATTATAATACATAATAAGCTGTCATGGAAGCATCATATCGATAATGTATGTAAATTGATATCCAGAAACATAGGTTAAAGATAACATTTAACAAATTCATAGTGACGAAGCTTTTTGACCTGATGAGTGCAGGTCGAAAAGCTTCGTCACTATGAATTTGTTAAATGTTATCTTTAAGTTTTGTAGTACCAATCGTCTGTTTGTATATTAGAAACATAGGTATGATTAACAAACTCAAATGGTCTTTTCCGCCAAACATACTTCTATCACTATACTCCACACTAGTTTTACCATATCTAAATTATGGAATATTAGCCTGGGGAAACAGTGCGGCATGCATTTTTCACTCTAATGTACTAAAAACTTATGATATTTACCGCCTCAATCTTGCTGTACTTATGTTTCAGTATCATAATCATGAATTGCCCACTGTCTTCAATAATATATTTACAGCAAATAATGAGATCCATCATTATCCCACCAGACAAAATCAATCTATATCACTTGCCAAGAACTCGTACAGCATTAACCCAAAATACTTTTTCATATACAGCTCCTAAATTTTGGATTTCCCTCCCTTTAAATAATAAGTGACAGCATAAGTTTGAGTACACTCAAACGTAAATTGAGAAAATCACTTATTGCTTTTTATGAACGTTGATCCCTCAATGATGATTCTTGTTTACCTGTGTAGTAAAATCTATAGATTAAATGAAACCTTCCAGATCCTGCCCCCCCCCCCTTCCTCACCCCCTGTCACTTTGTCCTTCTTCTGTCTTTTGTAAAGTTTACTCCTTTCCATGGTTACTATTCCCAGCCTTTTGTGTTCACATTATTTTTCAATGCTTTCTCTTCCATGAAAGTGTGTTATGCCTATGATTTATTTGCTTTCCATGACCATGTATCTGTCTGCTTCTTTTCCCATTTTATTGGGCATTTTATGCATGGTTGCCCAGTCTAGTTTTTTATGTACTATATTCATGATTTACCTTTTGCCAGGGCCCAGCGCTTCTACAAGCTATGCTTCTAAGCTGGTCTCTGTTTTCATTCTCATTTTCATAAAATTAATCTAATGTAGTCTTCATTACTGTTATTTTTTTTTCTTACAACTCAAACTTTAATGCACTTTATTTTGCTTGTAATGATCAAAAACGTTTCTGTATACATGTATTGTTTATTGCATAATACATATTGTTATAAACATGTACTTTGAAAAATGAAAGTGTAATGAAATAATATCTAAAATCTAAAAAATCTAAATTTGTCGGTAAAAATCACTGACAAAACGCTTGATGAAACGCTCCCCTGATGTTGTAAAGGAAACAATCACACTAGACCAGTTTAAAAATAGACTGCAAACTTATTTATTCAACAGTAGTCTTAGCTTTCGGGTAAGTGAAGTTGGTATTTGATTTGAATTCTATGTTTCTATCATTGTCTGCTTGTCTGCTTCTTTCTTAACTCTTGACTTCTTTCCCTTATTTCTAAAGCGCATAGGGACTGAAACGTGATATGCGTTAAACAAATGCGGTTTATTATTATTATTATTATTATTATTATTAGTATTCGCATACGAAGAAATGGTATAAGATGTTAGTGAAACATTCACTACTACAGTAATATAACAATTTATACTACTGAATAAATTAGAATTGCCTGTACGTCATGCATACCAATGTGCTGACTTAATTTAAAGATCACATTGCAAGAAAATTCCATCAAAATAAATATTGGCTTAATACTTATTATTGCATAGATAGCATAAATTATACAAGGTTATCCAAATTCAACGCTTGGAAACATTTGAATTAATGATTATTATCAATTATAAAACGGTAAAATACAGCCCCCGATATAGCAGCTGAAGAGCTCCTTGAACGCTGCTGAGATGTGTGACGACACACGAAGGACCAGTCCTGTCTAAGCAGACGATGTCCCATAACATCTTACACATTTTTCAGTGCCTGTTTTGTCATCTCCTCTTCACTTATTTCTCTTACTTGACTAGCGTCAGTCTTAATGTTAGTCTGTTGCCTCACTCTTAACTTAGTGTCTGGTATTATTTTGATGAAAAAATAAAGGAATCAGTCACTTGTAAACAAAATAAGACGCCATTGTATTTTCAGCTGCTTGCACCGGGGCATGTTCGGCGTTTCAAGAGGGAACGAATACAATCTGTGATATTATTCGGAGGGCTTTTCAATTTGAAAATGGGGTTTATTTCATTGATCATTGACCCTTCTCCTGTGTATTTACAATCAAACGGTTTTAGTTATCAGAATCAGTTTCACTTTCCCTTTTAGAATGGTGTGAAATAAGGTCATGTTAAATATACCAAACTCTTTATAATTTGATAAATAATTGCATTGCAATTACGTTCATTCATTATAGGACGTCGTCTGCTTAAGCAGGATCGATCCCTAGTGTGACGACATCAAAACATCGCTATATTTCTGGCGAATCCTCGGATATTCCAGATGCTTAGAAGAGCTTTTATTTATGTTGTTTTTATAATCATCAGATACGCAGTTGACATAAAACTTATACGATTGCCATCTGTAAGCTTCCCAGTTTCTAGTGATACATTAATTGCCATATTTGTAATTTTCTTGCAATGTGATCTTTAACATTTCCTCAATAATATCGGATGGCTAAGTGCGACGAGCTACATGAAAAAGACATTAGAAAAAGCAACAATGTATCAAAGCTAGTAACGGGTTTACGCTGTGAGCATTTCGGTATTTCAGTACATTAATGTATTAACCATTAGCGATATGCAAATATACTGCACACATAGGAAACATATATATAAGTGTCCAAAAACATACAACAGCTTGCGTGCCCATTGATATCTTTAACTGATATAATTCAGTCGACTTTAAAGTTGCCAAAATGGGAGAGGTGTGACCACTGAAATATCGTTATAGGTATAAGTACATTACATACGCATTGTTTAAATTTGACGTTATCGCATACATGGCGTGAACTTCAATGTGAACTTTAGTTTACATCTTTACATTATTTACACCTTTTTCCATCAACTTTAGTATGATAAAGAAGCTTGTAGTTTCATACATACTTGCTAGTTCCACAATCATTTTTCAAATATGAATATATTTGAGGCACGTATTTCAGTATTTACGGAGATAAAATCATATCTATGAAAACCAAGTGCTGGCAAAGGTAAATTAATTAATTCACCAAGATTAAGTACGCCATCTGACGATTGCGAGGTGAAGGACAACCCCCAGCCCCCTACCCCCCCCCCCCCCCCCCTCACCCCCGCTTTATATCAAGAAGTCATGAAATTGTTTTGACAGAAAGCGTCCGACTGCGAAGCACGTACGATAGGAACAAAGAGTAGAGCCAACAACCAATCAATCTTGGTGAGGAATGTTCACCATTAAAACTTTTGTTCAAATGCCAAGCTGGTATCTGCTACCCACAACGAATCTACACGTACAGTTCTAATCACTAACGACAAGCTACATTGTTAAGAGGTTGGGAGATTTTGTGAGATAACTGGGGTAGTTTGGGCAAATGTATGATAATAACAATACACAATTGAAGATGTGAAAAGGAGAACCCCTGGATGAGTTTTGTTTTGTTTGTGTACTTTGGTTGTACTTCTGAAACATCATTGGTTTCTGGGTGTACACTTTAAACTGTGATAATTTTGCAATTTTCAAATCGGCAACGTGCCAAACACCGAGTTGTATTTACTGGTTTTGATTTAATTGTCCAGCACATTCGAACGTTCGATGGCATTTTAGTGAAAGGAATGTTGTACAACAATACTAGGCACTTGTGGCTTGTTAAATAAACAACTCTGACGGTTGTTAGAAGAATGCACACTGGGGTTTAAAGTGAATATATCATTAAACATGGGAGGTAAAAAAAACACACCAGAGATTGTATTAAAAATGAACATACGATGTTTGGGATGCAAAGTTTTAATTTGAAGAACAGTGGGGGCACTATTGTTGTTTTGTTTGTTTTTTTAGATGGTTGGGAATTGTATGACCCAATGCAGTATTGCAGTAAATTAAGCGAGGCAATGTAATAATGTTATATTTGTCTATGATGATATTATGTGCTAAAATTCAAAAAAATATTTTAATCTTGATAATAGACCAGTGCTCCTTTGAAATCTTTGAAAATAATAAATTGACATGATATTATTAGGGTATAAATTAGTTCATGATTACACAAGCAATTTCATATTTTCAGCTCTCTCAATTATGTTACCACCAATTACACTAGTAATCAGCCAAAATATCTCTGGAATAAAAGCAGTCAAAACGCTCTTTGAACTTTTTAGCCTTTTCAAGCAAATGTAAAAATCAAGAACAGTTTTAATAAACATGTAAAGCAATTCTAAGCTGCAATAAACTTGTTTTGTCCCAACGTGAAGTATGACATATATAAGAGGTGGTTTATTTTTTGTCCATATATGAAACTCGGAAAAAGGGTTAGGACACTCAGGTTTGAGAGATGATATCTGTCATGTTACCATAGTTACATTTTTATTCTATTTCCCTTTGCAATAATACACCTTTCCTATGATTTCTAGGTTTGGGGGTACTCAGTACAGCTAAATGTGGGGGTGGGTCTGAAATTGAATCCTGCTTAATGCTCATTAAAATTCTAAATCCGTTTGTGACCAACATGAGGAGGCGCTAGGCTGTCCTGGTTGCATTTTTGCTATTCTCTCCCTATTCTGGGGCTATTATTGAAAATTGTTTCTGTAATGAAAAAACAATGAAAATGTCTTTAAATTTTGCTCGTTCATATCATTGATAGAGAGTATATTTTTGCCACTTTAAACCGATGGAGGGAGAATCGGATTTTCATTCTAGTACAACAAATGACAAATTTTCATAATTTTCTTTTTTTTTTTGAGACTCACCATTAAAGTCAGAGTTACAATCCCAATATATTGAACCATGTTCAGTTCTTGATTTAATCATGGCTTATATTGAATTTATAAGTATTTAAATGCCCATAAACAGACAGCCCTTTAAGAAACATTCACGAAAAAAAAATCTCGAAGCAAGTCAAAAAATGAGCGTTTGCAACAAAAAAAAATAAGTAAGAAGCATAGCGGTCCACTTCACTTCACTGAGATATCATTTCAATACACATCCCAATATCGCGTATTAAAGATTGGACGTTACTTTTGAAAACAACAAACTTTGATCCCAAAGCCAATGATGAAAATACTGCAACAAGAGAACTATTCATAATAAAGCCCGAAAAGATTAATGTACGGGAGAAAACATGTACTTTAATTGGTGTTCCTGCTCATACCATACTGGTATAACCATTACAATAGAGGCATTACTGTAAAGAAATATGATAATTTCTTAAAAACTGATACCAAATGCCATAATAAATAAGCCGTAAGAAAAGCGATATTCTCAAACTGAAAAAGGATTCATTACACAAGAGAATACACCAGTAAATAATAATCATAAATAACAAAAGTACGTTTTGTAGGATTTCATTTCGATCGGAGCCATTCCCCTGTTCATCTACTCATACTACCAAAGTTACATAACCGTTACAAATTAGATATCAATGAAGTCAGAAGTATAAAACGGGCCTTTTAGTGATACCAGATTTCAGTCAAGCTCGAGCTTCCGAACTTTTTGGGCAGGTTCATGTAGAAAAGAAAAACGGAATGACAAAATGTTTCCTTCTTTATGTGCCCCTTGACTAGAACAGGTGAGTACTTCATATCCATTTGTTTTCATCCTCTATTTCATGAAAAGACTAAAGCTAAAGCTAAAAAAGTGAAAAATAGAGGAGCCTGAGGTGAAAAGCTTTCAATAATAATAATAATAATAATAATAATAACAATAGTAATAATAATTTTAAAAAAATCCGATCTTGTATAACATATATCACATTATAGGCTTGCTACGAAGCATCGTGTGATCACGTTCACTTCCGTCCCATCGTCACGTTACAGGACATATTGTGAATACTAGCCCTTATCTCACGAAGGGTAGGATGTAACATTTGTGAAATACCCCCTCTTCTTGGCAAAGTGTCGGGTCCAGTTTACCAGACACTTTATACAAAAGTATTGCAAATCTACGAATACTCACGACACTTCGTCAATAAGAGGGGATATTTCACAAACGTTACATCCCACCCTTCGTGAATTTAGGGCTTAGTATAACGAAAGGTCGTGTAACGTGACGATGTGACGTGAACGTGATCACACGATGGTTCGTAGCAATCCCACATTATGTTGTCTCTAAGTGCTTCCAAAATGTCCAAAGGGCTACACATTTGCACCTTCGGAATACAAAATTGCACCAAGTCAGGTGCCGAAATGTGTGAACCATCATTAGGGTTGGAACTTAGAACCCGGTGTTACAGAAAAGTTCTGCTTTCTTGATGTCTTTAGGCACAGTCACATACTGGCGTTCTTGCATTAAGTCTGTACGGTACTACATAAAATTTCTAATACCCAGTGCCCTCCTTTGAGGACCTGCATAAAATTATTTAAAGATTCAAGGTTCATTTATTTCGACCGAAGTCTTCTTTTTTTTCTTCAAACATGATAACAAAATTATGACAAACATACATTACATTCTCGGTGTCAAAAAATGTAACCAAATTTTGATTGGTAACACTAAATTACCTTAATTTTCATAAAAAGGACAATCTGAATTCTTAACGCCACTTTTTTTTTTACAAGAATTGAAGTTAATTTGAGAGCTTGCCACGAATTGTTCAGGCGATATACGCTTGTGCACTAATGCTATTCAACGCGCTCTCTTGGTAACATTTTTTTAAAATGCTACGTTTAACAAAAATGATCATAACTCTGTATTATTAGCTTAGATCCTTGTAAAATTCACATGAAATTTAAGTGATGCTACTTTATCAATAACTACGAAATTCCATTAAGGATGGTAAAGTAGCTTTTTAGATATTGCCAATCAAATCCTCGTTGCATTTTTTTAGAGACATCCCGTATTATTTACAGTGACAATAACTGAAAAAGGTTGTTCATCATAAGAAATATTTTTTTAAAGAAATTCTACAAAGTTGGTAGTTATGTCTAATGTGAAAGTAATTAAAGTAAGCTAGGCGTGGTGAAAGAAACGTAAATGGAAGAGTGAAGTAACAAGCACAGCTTCCATTTTATAGACCCCTGTCTGAAAAATGTCGAGTTGGTTCGGCGTTTTGGCCAGCATGCAATGATATGGCTGTGCAAGCACTTTAAACATATCAAAGACGATCTACATCGTCACTTCGAGAACTTACAACTTATTTACAACGTAACATTTACATACTCCATTACATACTTATAAAGTATTATCAGTAATTGGTAAAACTATGTTAAAAACAACTTGCGCAAGTTGGTGTTTAATACAAGGAGTGCTGGGAGATATTCAGTTAATTAGGGTGGTTGAAACATGTTGATATGCTGTTTACAATTACAGTGTATGTTTTTATTTACAATAAAATAGTATAAAGCAGTATAAATACATTCCGCCCTAAATTTGTGAGCATTAATTCACCTGGGTCGAGTGTGGCAAGTGTAGATTAATGGCATGCCAAAATATGTTTGCGTCATGCCAGGGATTCGAACCCCGTATTCTTTGATCCACAATCCGATGACTTAAACCTGTACTTATAAATACATATCGCAAAAGCGCTTTGATCGGTTACTTCTAACTGAGCAACTGCAATTAATTTCATCATTCAAGACGATAAAAAATTCTTACCCGATCATCACGCCGTCGAGGCATCGTACTTTGGTTAGTAAAGCTTCTCTCGATGATCAAAGTTGTCTAAATCTCCCTTTAATCCCCCAAAGAAAATCGTGATATACGAATTTAAACGACTAACCAGACAAAACCTTACTGCGCTCTTGCCAGAGAGGTAATGATAATATTCCACTGATAGTTCATGCAATAAAAGCAGTCGAAGAGACAGGAAGAAAGAGATAGACAAAGGCAGACATGGCCGCCCCTGTACACATTAGTACCTCTCTCTATCTCTCTCTCTCTCTCTCTCTCCACCCCCCCCCCCCCTCCCCCCCCCCCCCCATTCCTCTTGCTCGTTCTCTGTCTTTGTCTTTTTCTTTCTCCCTATCTCTTTGTCTTTTTTTTTCTTCATTCGGCGTTAAGTCATGCATAACTTTAAATAAAAAAGCAGACATAAAGCACTTTTTTAATAAAATAATCGAAATGCGTGACCATTGTCACATATTTACCCAATGCGATTGGTGTAAACGTTCCTCTTGGCACTAATGGCGTTCCCCCTCATGGTTGTAGGCTACAAGACGTCTTAGGCTACATGACATCATAGGGGATGTTCCATCTATATCCCGTGTCTGCCCAAGACCCCGAAACATGACAAGAAAACATTCGACACAAAAGATCCTTACATACATATCTATATTAATGATTCGCTGATCTCTCAATTTTACTAATTTCTCACCCTTGCCGGTTAGAATTGCAGTGAAATTCATTTATTGTATAGTTCAAATCAAATAGACCTGTTTACTAAGTGATTCAAATTTATGGATGTTTCTTTCCTGGGGACCTAGTAACGAGGTATTCCATTAACCTGTTATTAATGAATGAACTACAATACTTGGAATCCAGTTTGCATACATTACTTGTTGCTATGTCTGACAAGCCTCTGGCAAGCTTTCAGGTTGTCAAGAATCTTTGTTTCAAAAGTATGCATAAAATTTGAATCACTTAGTAAACAGGTCTATTGAACTGGATAGACATACAATCTTAATTTTTGCTTTGCATTGCTTTGCTTTGCTTTGCTTTGTCTTGCTGGCAAAGTCGTTATTATTCAAATTCAAATTCGTATTTATTTCATTTCCAACATTATGCCCAGCCGCCATTAAATCCGTCTGAAGAAGTGAATAATTAGTCAAGTTTCTTGGTCTTCATTGTTGAAATTCAGTTATTTATAACGGAATAAACGCTATCGTTATCGATTCATAACTGAAAAAATTATCAACAAGAAAGAGCAGGATTCGAACCCGGGACCTTAAACGCGAGTGCAGTGTAGAAAGAGAATACTCTGACAGTCTGACTAAACGCCTTTACGACTAGACCACGAGCAATTGACAGTGAATCTGATCTTGCTGCACTAGATCTATTACTTAGTTCATTAAGGCTTTATACCTCCGCTCCATACAAATCCTATCTATACCTCCGTTCTGCTGTTTTTTTTTATATCCTAGGTAGGATTCTTGCCATTTTGAGGATTACTGGGCATATTAGCTATAACAGCCGTCTTGCTTTGCCTTCTCAGAGGCCAAGATGTAATAATAATAATAATGAATTTCATTTATAAAGCGCCTTTTCATGAGATACAGAGAAAACAGTATATGATACAAAGAGCGTTACGTAAGTACAAAGAGGAATATTAAGAGAAAAGAAAAATTAAAGAGATGTGTTTTCAGACAGTTCTTAAATGTTGTGAGAGGTTGGCAATTCTTTAAAGGGCCCGTGCCATCGAAATTCAAGTTGATACCTGTTGGTGTGCAGTCCTAGAATTATATCTCATATTTTTATATTTAAACTTTTAAATATGTTTCATAGATTTTTAAATATTTTTTGAAATAATTGTCTTAACTAAGCCCATCCCTTTAAAATCCCCCAGTCACTTTCCCCCTGTGCTTTGTCAAAGCTGACACCTGTTACAATACAACATACAATACCAACATAGGAGTTACTATATCAGACATGCTGTAGCATCAGCAGGAAAACAAAGGCAATGAGGAGATATTGTATGAAAGCCTGCAATTCTATTATGAGCGTGTGCTGAGCTGGGTGCAATTACATACCACTACTTATTCTACAATACCAGAGACAGTATGGTAGTGGTCCCCCAAGCTCAGCACATACTCTTAAAAAGAATGGCATGCTTTCATACAATACCTCCACATTGCCATTGTTTTCCTGCTGATGCTACAGCATGTCTGACATGGCAACTTCTTTGTTGGTATTGGATGTTTTTATTGTAACAGGTGTCAGCTTTGACAAAGTTGAATACCACTTTCACTTGCAAAATCGCAATTAGCTCACTGTTGATTGACAGATGATGTCACAGGGGGGGGAAGTGATTTGGAGGATTTTTTTAAGGGTGGGGCTGAGCAGGTTTTAGAAAATTATTTCAAATAATATTTGAAAATCTAAGAAACATATTAAGTTTAAATATCAAAATATGAGATGTATGTAGGATTGCACACCACCAGGTATCAACCTGCATTTGGATGGCACGGCCCTTTAATGCAGGGGGTAAGGAGTTCCAGGGTTTGGGGGCAATGATTGAAAAGCCCTAATACCTATCTGTTAACTGGTTCGAGGGACAGTATTAAAGTGCATTACTCCTGAGTGTTGAAATTTACATAATCCATTACCATAATCGTGAAAACAATAATTGATAACCAATTATGGCAAACGTTTCAAGGAAGAGAAAAGGTCATGTTTATTTGACAAGTCACAATTGAAACATAACGTTTTGAAACAGCATAGGAACAAATATTGAAATAATAGCATTAACTTCCGTTTTGGTTTCAATTTCAATTTATGAATTGTATTATTTTATGTAACAAAATAATGTTACGGAATTACATCACATTAAATTATGCATAAATTACTTCAACCATAAATCTATTGTTAGATCAGCTTAATATATCGGATAACTATGGGGTAAAGCAAAGAAGATGAACTTGCTTTCTCAGATTAAATATTATTTATTTAATTTAGCAATTGAGACATTTTGGGATTTGTGTACAAAACTGATAGAAAAAATGTGCTTTATTGTTTTGTTTACAAATGAACTATGTTTTTCCTCTAAAGCGTTTAATGGTTAATTATTTTAGATATGGATATTGATCTAGATGATAGTATCAAAATAATATAAAAAGTCATTAAATGAAATTAGCTAATATTGAAAATTGATAGAGTATATAAGAAATTCATAAAACGATGAAAAAAAAATTTTACATCTGCCTGAGTGTCCTTTAGGCTTGTCAGAAGCTATGTATACCAAAAGCTACACTCAAGAGTCTTTAAAAAATCAGACTATTAACAAAATATGTATTTATGAATAATATTTGCATAATTTATAATAATTAATAAACTCTATAAGAGCTATTTTTAAAACAGATTTCTATAGGGCCATTTAGAACCATCATATCATTTGCATAATCTTTGTTCAAAGCTATATTTTAACTAATTGTTGACAATACATGGATTTCATACATTATTTCACATTAATTTTCAGAAGTCATTCCGTAACGGTCATTCCTAACGCTGAATTATTTAATATTTTGTGTAACAGACTTTCATATAATTGGTGGCATAATTATTAGAGCTAACATTACACAGATTGCCATGGCAATCTTGAAAACATGATTTCTATTTAAACTTCATAGAGTTCAAGCAATATTACTGAGGAGTGAGGTTGAAAAGTCGTGTCCTTTTTTTGTGTCATTCCTTAACAATGCAATATGCATAGCGATATTTAATAAATTTGATGAATGGTTCATAGGAAACTTAACTGTTTGTCAAGGCATTGGCGGATCCTTCCTTTTGGAAGAAAAGTTTGCATTTTGACCATATACGATCCGCCATTTTCTCTAGGGTCCCCCCTTTTAGATTACTTTTTTGTTGTTGTTGTTGCTTCTCAGAGAATTATGGAGGGAAACTGGAACCCCATAAACACCCCCTCCCACCCCCACTGAGCAAATTTTGGAGGTCTGGCGAAAAACAATTGTTTTTTTCCCACCCCGACTTTTACGGTTCTACCTTTTCTAGAAGTTGACTAACCTGCATCTGTGTGCCCCCCCCCCCCCCCTTATACTAAATCTTGGATCCGTCCTTGGTAAAGGTACATCATATTAGTTTATATTATACCATTAATTTGTAGATATTTAATAAAATGTTCATAATATTCTCATTTCTAAATTTAAAATGCTCTCTGTGAATGTTATTCCGTAACGCATGGAAATTCCCTTTTTTCTAGTAAAGTTTGCGAGAGTCTGCGCATTCATTGCAGTGGTGTAAGTGTGTGTGTGTGTTCGCTCGTGTGGGTTTGTGTGGGGTCGTGAGATTTGTGAGTATATACCTGAATGAAAGTGATTTGGTATAAAAAAAAAAAAACCTCTTCAAAATTTCTTAGTCGGGCACGGGCCAATACAGTTGACCCAAAACTTCGTCTCGTGAACTAGTAGTTATTTCGTGAAAAAATGGCATGAACCTCCCACTAACTGCAACTGTTCACTTAATAACATGTAAAAAGTTCTAGAGAATCCTAGTGGTGGAAAGTTTGAAAAATACCCAAGATCAGTAACAATTATTTTCCAATTTCCATAAGCAACAACAGAGCCAACTACATACATGGCTTGGCCAACTACGTTTCAGCTGGACACACTCTGGCGCACATTATTTTGTGTGTGCTTGCCCCACGTACGTTCGCTCACTACACAATGAATGGACATTTCATGCGCGCTGACATTTTGAATAGGTTGCCTGGACATTCTGAATAAATTTCCCATTGATATGGAAATGAAGATGAAGCACCCACACTGAGTTACGACACGCAATTTAAAGGCCAAGTCCACCCAAACAAAAAGTTGATTTGAATAAATAGAGAAAAATCCAACAAGCATAACACTGAAAATTTCATCAAAATACATGTAGGATGTAAAATATTAAAGTTATGGAATTTTAAAGTTTCGCTTAATTTCGCAAAACAATTATATGCACATTCTGCTCAGTATGCAAATGGGGGAACCAGTGACGTCACCCACTCACTTTTTCTTTTGTATTTTATTATGTGAAATATAGAATATTTTAATTTCTGCAGATTTCACAATTAGGAAGCTCTCATTGAATTGTGTATAGGTTGCATCAATGTCAATTACACATGTTCAGCGAGGAATCAAACCTTGTTTCACATTATAACAAGGAAAAATTGAAATATTTCGTATTTCATGTAATAAAATACAAACGAAATAGTGAGTGGGTGACGTCACTGGTTCGCGAAATTAAGCGAAACTTTATAATACCATAACTTTCTTATTTTACATCCTATTTTGATGAAATTTTCAGTGTTATGCTTGTTGTGTTTTTCTCTATTTATTCAAATCAACTTTTTGTAAGGGTGGACTTGGCGTTTTCGGTTGTTCTTTGCGTCGAAATGCACGCACAATATTAATTAATTTTGTAACGAGGGCATAATCAGTTCAGTTCAGTTCATTTTATTATCATCATTTCGCAGCCTCAGGTGAATTGCATGACAATTTACAATCAAATTTTATTTAAAAAACACATCACATTTCAACAACAATATTTATAGAATACAGTACATTTAAAGACAGGAATATTTTACGTATAGTGTAGTTTGTAAGTACTTAATCTTAAGAATGATTTAATATGCATGTATTTACAGTTTTCTTAACCTATTTCCAGAATATTACCTATATGTATATTATGTATATTTGTACAATAATTCTGCAGTATACAAGAAGCTTTAAAATGTATGATTGTTTATGAATTTACTTAAAAAGAGACCTTAAAAAATAAGAATGAAATTTTAATCCTTCAGTTGAAGTGGCTAACGAAGAATACCCGTCATACTTTTTTTCATATATTATACAAGAAATTTCAGGATATGCATACTGATCTGACTGTAGGTTAACTCTATTCTAATCTGCTCAGAGAAAGGGGGGGGGGAGATAAAATATAATATAATATAGAACATGAATAAATCTAGGCATATCTTAATGTCCATTGACCCCTCTCACACAACCATCTGATTTTATTCATTTAGGCAAGTTATCAAAAATGGGATAGGGCTATTCTCTAATAACTGTTGGTCATGGCATGAACATTTTTGTACTTTATGTTCGTACGGAGCTGCATGGAATGAGTTGTGTCATTGACGGGGAACAGTTCGAGGTACATGTGGGAATGTGCACATCCGATGGCAATCTTTGTACTGAGTGAGGTTATGTCTTCTTTCTTCTAAAGTTTCTATCAAGGTTTTCCTGAGAGCATTTTCATATGACTCATAATGAGGGCCAAGAACAATCCTCATCGCTCTCTTCTGTAGCGTTTCCCGATCACTATCTAGTCTGTTGCTTGGTGAGTCCAGAGTGCCACACCGGTGCCGCGTATTCGAGAGCTGGCCGATGTACCGGCAGATACGGGGATCGGCAGATACCGTTCTAAAAACGGCCAAGAACACTATCTGCCGGCGGATCATGTTCCAACCCCGGCAGATACCGTACCTAGACATAGAAACAAATAATGTATGCAAACTTGATTCCAAGTATTGTAGTTCATTCATTAATAACAGGTCAATGGAATACCTCGTTACCAGCAGGGGCGTATCCAGGATTTCCCAATAGGGGGGGGGGGGCAGGCATTATTGATCGCCGTCCTGGGGGAGGGATCTAAGGGGAGAGGTCTCCCCTTTGGAAATTTTTGCTTCTGAAGAAGGGCTGAGATGCAAAATAATCCTATATGTGACCAATTTTGAAGCCTATTTAATGAACAACTTTTTTTTGCTAGTTTTTTGCGCCACCCCCTGGATACGCCACTGACTAGGTCCCCAGGAAAGAAACATCCATAAATTTGAATCACTTAGTAAACAGGTCTATTAGGCACGAGAGTGTCTCATACAAATCTGCCAATATACAATACACCTTATATGCAGCGCCGTGGAACCAAATCCGCCGGGGAACCAAATCTGCAAACGTCAAACCCGGCAGATATGGTTCCGAGGTAGAACGATATCTGCCGGCGGATACGGTATCTGCCGGAGAACCGTATGTGCCGCTACACCGGACGTAGGACTTATACACACATATATAATACATGTATCCTAGTATCCATATCACACTGAGATTAAACTTCAATAACTTATAGAAGGAAAATAATGTATATACTCTAGTATAGGTTTTCCCGGCCAATTTCATTGTGTTGTCATTCAATTCCATATTAGAATCATTCATTTTCGTCAAATACGCTAATGCATGGAAATATCGTCATTCAAATTCGTTTTATGTCGTTCATATTAACTAATGTGGCAACCGATTTCGCATTTGCGCATTCTAATTCATTGAATGCGCATACATTTTCGACAATGGGTATTCAACTTCGTCTCCACCTATCGCCAGTTCATTCCGAATATTCAAATTCACATGTGGGCAAACAAGTTCATAATAGGAGCATTCAAATAAAATATGTAAAGTGTCCACTGAAAATTAAATTTCTTGCACTGTATTTTAAAGTAAATGTCAATGATGACAGGGGTAAGTTAATTGAAGCCTTCGAAGGCCAGAGAGACTACAGTTTGCAGATAACCTGGGCATTAATCGCAACACTGCCAGGTCTATCATCGCTACCTATCTGAGGGAGGGCAGACGAAACAAGCTACCGAGGGGTGGGGCATTTGATTGATAGAAATCCTCTGATGACACTACAGGAGATGAAGGATGATATGGCTGAATCTCTCCCAGAGAAACCCGCAGTGAGCACATCAACCATTGCCAGGGCGCTTGATGGCATGCTCATAACTCTCAAGTTGGTGGAGGACGTCCTCGATGTCCAAAACGCTCCCCGTGTTTTGGACCAGCGAGCCGAGTATGCGGATTGGTTCCTGCAGAATGGTGTTATTGCCCACTGCGTCTTCGTGGATGAGTGCGGGTATAACATCTGGACCCGAAGATCGCAGGGGAGAGCAGCACGTGGAGAACCAGCAAGAGGAGCAGTACACGGGCAACGCGGACGAAACTGTACCTTTAGATTTGCAGTCTCAGATGCGGTGGGCTTGGTGCACCATACCAGTGACATGGATTGTGATACAGGCACAAGGGAGAGTTTTGAGGCGTTCCTTCTGGCAACTGCACGACAGTGTAACCACTTTTTCCGCCTCCCGACACTGATGTGTTCATCATCTACGACAATGCCAGGCCACATGTGAGAGCACAGCTACCAGAACATGCCAAAGGAACACACCCCAGGATTCCCCTCAAGGCACTCCTGCCCTAATCATCATTTCTCAATCCTACCGAGATGGCACACAGTGCGTTCAAAGCAGCCGTCAAAGAGACCTCGCACGACCACGATGGCAGCGGAGGTTTGGCGACCGTGAAGCAGCACGCCGGGCCGAGATGAATATGCAACCTCATCCAGCAAGTTGGACACAGCATCGATGCCATCACCCAAGAGAAATGTGACTAATGGTACCGTCATACCAGGGAAGTGTCATACCCAGGCCAATATGGCGAGGTGCTTGGCACGTCAACCCATAGATGGCTGAATATCACCTTCAGAACTATGTTGATCACACATGATGATGAATATAAAGATGTAAAATGAAGATCACAAAAACAATATGATCATGATGAAAATAAAGATGTGAAATGAAGATCACAAAAAACAATTATGATCATGATGAAAATAAAGATGTATAACAAAGATTTAAAAAATCAATATGATGATCATGATGAAAAGAAGGATTTATGGAGGACTTGATTTATTCATTATTAAGCATCTTGCTTTGTTCAACCGTTTCCCAAATGAACTGAAATTTCAGGAGTTTTGGGAAATTTTTGCTAATTACAGAGGATTGCCGTGTTAGGTTTTCGTGGCAGTGTTGCCGCGACTCACTGGACCGGCTGAATGACGTCATCAATATATAATAATATATATATCAAATTAAAGAAAAATTTATACTCTACCAACATCAATTAAGATCGAGTTTGGATAGGCACATTCATTTAACCGTTAGAAGGTCTGAAAAAGAAAATTGCAAAAAATGGAGCAAGTAGCCATTCAAATATGCATCTGTAAGATATTTTGGTTCAACAATGAAAACAAAGAATGAGAAACAATAAGGACTGAGCTCTGGATATCAACTGTAGTCTCAGGACTGCATGGTTTTGGCAAGCAAATTCAAGTGTTTCGTCTGATTGTTTTGTTTTTTTTTCTTCACTGTTTTAATTTGACTCTACAAGATGGAAATGCTCATCAACATTTGAATGGCCAGATGCCCGTTTCTGCAATTTCTTTTCAGAGACTCATTTGTTGTTAACCCCTAGCGGGCCGTGGGCGGTTATATCTGCCCGGGAGTTATCCTTACAGCTGGCCGTGGGCGGCATCTGCCGCCCGCCAACTATCATCACATTTAACATCAAATTTGAAATTATTGCCAAAATATTGTAGTTTTCTAAATGCATGAAAAGCTTCATTGTTTTATAAACTTACAATTTCGAGTCAGTTTGATATGGGGTTACATTCGAATTTAGTGCGAAAACATGATTTCTTGGTAGAAAGTCAAATCATGAAAGCATAATATACTACGATAACTTTCTTGAGCTCGCGCGCGCGGAAAACATATCCCAGAATGCATTACACGTCGCTATGCCCTTGCTTTTCAATTTCAATGCGAAAATATGGCAGAAAATTCGTTCGCTCGCACATGTCATTCTCAATTGAGGGGTTACTTCCATTAGCGTAGATCCGTGCATTCTTTCTATTCATTAAAAAACATGTTGGGATGCTCTAAAATGGAAGTTTTAGAGACAGATTTTCGAAAACGTCCCTCGCCCCGCTCGGTTGCTTCGCTCAGTGGCGTATCTAGGGGATGGGGAGGACAGAAAAAAATCATAATCTTTATATACGGATTGCGCACCTCAAAATCCACAGGGTTTATAATGCTCTAGAAATCTAGTTATTGAAGGTTTGAAATGCGGAAATTTTCGACAGCTCGGTCGCTTTGCTCCTTCGCATAATTATTATCTTTCAGGATCTTGTAATTTCGCCCCCAGTAGGGATATATAGTTCTAAAATAGCTTAAAGGGTTCAAAATTTGAAAAAAATAAAGATGTCATTGCTTTGCTCGCTATATCATGTATGTTTCATATGACCCCTGCTAAATATTGCCCCCCCCCCCCTCGATGTAGGATAAAGTGTATATTAAAAACAGCATTTGCAAAGGTTCAACTTTTGAAAGAAATTAATCTCAACTTCAGGTATAGCCTTGCTGAATTTCTCGATTGTTTTTCAAGCCTTTCAGGGTATTCGTTAGATTTGCTCCCGATTGTAGAAGTGAGTGAATAGAAAACGGCTTATCAATGTATAAAATTCGAGCTTCTATACCGCTCAATGGCGATGGTCAATTGCAACATTTCCTGGGTAAAATACATAAGAAATTGAAAATTTGCAGCTCGGTCGCTTTGCTCCTTCGCTGACGAAGATAAGTTTGGGCACTGGGGGGGGGGGCCTTCACTTTTTCACCGGGTGCCATAATCCCTAGTATCATGAACACGGATTGACACCCCTGTGCCCCCCCCCCCTATTGAAAAATCCTGGCTACGCCCGTGATCCGTGTGTGAGGTAGGCAACTTTTGTAGAGTTAGGAAATCAGCAGTAGATCTAGACTATAAATTTATAGACCTAGGCCCCGGGCTTAATGCACAATAACAGTTATAGATCTAGGGGTCTCTTTACTATAACAATTAGTGCATGTTCTATTTATTTCATTTCATTTCATTTATTTCCACTTCCAACAAAATAAAATACATAGGTTTACATCGCACATAGCAAATCAATGAAACTTACAATTATTGGTTACAGCGTACAATATAGACATAGAAAACCAAAACCAAACTAGGTTGGTAGAGGAGGGGACTGCTAAAAAGCCAGGCTTGTAGATTGCAGCCCCCGATTACTTATAATTGCAAAAATAGTGTATCGTTGAAAAGGAAACATATTTGCACATATTTATGCACCATTACTGGACTATATGAACTCCAAATACTAAATTATCCCTCGTGCACTCGGGATAATTCAGTATTTGTCGTGCACATAATCCAGTACAGTGCATAATAGACCATGCACTATTCGTATAATTTGACACCGTTAACCTAACTGTTACCCTTAATCTACATGTATATCTTTGACGAAATGAAGCTCGGAGCAGATGTTGCAGGAACAGATGTCAGGGGCTATATTCAATCAGGGAAATTCCTGATTCTATTCAGTACGCAGATTAAGTCGGTAATTTACTTAGCATCTGGTTTGGCTAAGTAAACTGGCTTAAATCGTATTCGAATCACATTTAAGTAATTTACTTTAGCAAGCCGAATTTTAAGGCAAAATACCTACTGATGGCCACTGTGACCACTGGCGTATCTACGGGGGCAGAGGGGGCACGTGCCCCGGGCGGCACTTGAAGGGGGCGCAAAAAACGCAAAAAGAGAAAGAAAATGGGGAGAAATACAAAAAAATGATGGTCGTTGAGGGTTATTTGTGCCCCAGTCAAGGACAAAATGCGTAAGAAACTGGTGTTTTATAGGGTTTGAAATGCGAAAATTTTCTGAAGCTCGGTCGCTTTGCTCCCTCGCATAATTATGTTCATGATCTAGCTATTTCTTGGCGTTTCTGTGGGGTTCGTAACCATATTTATGGACTTCATAATCATATTGCCGACCCGTTTTATAAAACTATTAATATAGGTTTTCCGGGCAATTTTGGAACATGTGCGTTCGATTTCGTAAAATATATATTAAACTTGGCGCTGATTTTGAGAACTACGTATATCCAGGTTTCATATTTGCTAAACTAGGATTCGATTTCAGTTTATATCATTCGTTTTAGTGAAAGTGCACGACAACTCATTGATATGATTTCGAATACGTGATTAGGCTTTCGTTTTGACGTATACGTTGCCGATTATTACGAATGTGGAGTCGAATTCGCGGAAAAACTATCTTGTATTGTGACTCGGTCTGAAATGAATATTCTTTTTCATTTGTCATAATTAAAATTCGCATCTTCTGTATTCTAATTAAATATTCAGGCCTACAACTTTGTATGATTCATTATTATTCAAATTATATTGGCCTAATTGATCATTGTGCTTGTTCTTGTAAAGACCAACAGGCCCGGCGGAACGTTTTTCAAAGTGGTGGGGCCCAAATAAGGGGAACATTTTGGTGACAATTTTTTGTTAAACATCTCGAAAAAAATTTTGCGAGACATTTGCCGCTAATCAAAACGTAATCACGTCTCTCTCTCTAAAAAAAAAAAAAAAGGAACCGTGGCAACCACCATAGCAACCATTTCTTATCATTACCATCAGATAAAAATAAAACCAATCAAACTAATTTTGTACGCAAAGGGAAAAATCACATATTAACTCTGCATTGTTGGTTCTTTGTCTTAATCGTATTTTAATGGATTTCTGTATTCATAAAGTTTTCTCTCATTTTATGAGTTGGATTGTCTATCCCTCGATGACCTGTCTAGCGAGACATCGAGGCAGATATGTCTGGGAATGGTTGTACCAGACAGTGCATTTCGCGGGTGTCACCTCTCCAATGTTGAGTCCAGCCACCTCTTGGAGACGGAGTGAACTCCAGACTTGCATGTTGACTCCAGTTTCAACTGCTGCTTCTTGGTCTCCGAATCTCTCTTGCCATTCAGGTAGACCCAAAGTGCGCTTGAAAGCTGAATTCAGCCTTGAAAGCTGAATGCGCCATTTCCGTTGGATTTAAGAATGGCGAGTATGGGGGTAGCAACTTGATGGTAAAATTACCGGGATCGCAGGGTAGCTGGGCTTTGACATGAGGACGAGCATTGTCATATATCAGATAAATGTGTTAATCTCCTTCAGGGAATAACATACCACATTCGTCTACGGTTGTCGCCAAGAACTCCTCAAATGTTGCTCAAAAGTCCAACTTCAGCAGAAATGGCAAACGTGACATTGACTTGCCTCCCTCTCGTCTCGCTGGCACTCCACGAGGAGCGCGACCATAAGACCGACGAGTCCATACATTATAGCCAGTCTCATCAATGAAAACGGTGTGTGCAAGAACGCCAACCTGCAGATACCAGTTGCCAAATAAAACTCGGGCAGCGGCGAATTTCTCTGCTCTGGAACATTTTCCACTAATTTGAGAGTTAGAAGCATACCATCCAGAGTTCTACCCCTACCGATGGTACTGGTGGTCACGAAGGGCATATCGGTCAGATCAGCTCTTAGTTTAGCATTGAGTTGACGCAAAGTTAGAAGGCTGTTTTCATCTATATATCGTTGGAGGGCATTCCTCGTGTCGTCGTCCATCTTCTGGTTCATGTTTCCTCCTTTCGGTAGTTTGTTACGACGACCATCTCGGAGATATATGCCAACGATTGATCTGGCCGTTGAGTGCTTGATGCCCAACGTGTCGGCTACCTGCAGGTAGTCAGCATCGCCAGCCTCAAAGGCATCGATGAGGCGATTTCGGTCCACGTCGGAGATTTGTCGGTATCTTCCTCGTGCAGCCTTTATTACTGTATATATTTGAGGAGTATGTTGTGATCTCGGCAATTGCTCAGCGAGAAAAGAAAGATTTTCTTCAGCGTTGTTTCTTATATAGGACTTTATGCAATAGTTGGCATGTTTCAAAAGATTACAACACTTGGTATAGTTGTCAAAAAAGCTAATGCTCGTCTAAAATTCTTGTATCGTTATCAAAATTACATGAACTTAAAATCAAGACACATTTTAAGTTTTTCCTTAATACAATGTTTATTTGATTATGCTAATGCGGCATGGTACTGCAGTCTAGGCAAGGTGGATCAAAACAAGTTAAAAATAATTCAAAATAAGACTGTAAGATTTATTAATCACTTACCACCAAGAACACACATTGGGAAGAGTGAACTTGAAACAGCTGGTCTTCTTCATGTAAACCTTAGATCACAACAACTTTTAATTCACCATGTACATAAGATTTTTTACTCTAATGCAGATCACTATATTTCAAATAATTTTACTCGCTCTTCAAGTGTTCATGGGCATGACACTAGAAATAGTCAATTTAATTTCGTAGTGCCTAAGCGGAAAGGTAAAATTGGAAATTCTTTTTATTTTAACGGTATTCTTTTCAGGAATTCCCTCCCAAATTATGTTAAGTCAGTTAAGAATTGTTTACATTTTAAAAGGGTATTGAAGCATCATCTGAAAAATGTGTCTACTCCATAACTATATTTCTCCTCTCCTTTTTGTAGCTCAGATGGTTTTTTTTCCTATATTATATAACTTATGTAACCAACGTTTATTATCGATAGTTTCATTATGATTTTCTGTATATAGTTTTTTTCTGTTGAGTAAGTCTTGTTTTCACATTTATGTAATCTTCGCCTACTTTATAAAAATGTTATGTTTTTTTTTGCTACTTTAGTACATTCTTATTACTTATCGTACGTGTACGATAGTCTTGTAGCCGTACTAATGTGTTTTCTTAGTGTATTTTTAGTCAGTTATTTAGGTAAGGACCCCATTGGAAATAAGCCATTTCGGCTTTCATGGGCTATCCTGTCATGGTACCTGGTTATGTTTGTATTGCAATATACCTGACGAATAAAATCAAATCAAATCAGTTCAATCATCATGAATATTCACACATGCTCTGATTCAATCAAATATTCCTGGTATGTTATTTTGATAACCCATAAATGAATTCCATTGCTTGACCGGCCATACGTTAAATAACACTGAGCATGAAATGAAATGCAAACAACGAAATTGATTGATGATAAATTAAAAGGAAAACAAAATTCCGAATGTGCCATTGATTTCGCGCCAAATTTAAATGGAATTCACTAACACCAGTTCAGAAGCGGGAAATCATAAGCTGATTTTGTACGATTCAATGCATCTTCGTAGAAATAGAATTATCATTTGTTAACTTGAACCAGGGATTTAAACGTTTATTCTAATTCGCACGAAAACGAATGCTTCTTTAAAAAATTATTGTACACATTTGCCGAAATTGGACGGGAAAACCTATACATGGTTGTGAGTTTGTGCATTAGTGTGATCCAGCAACACGCAGGATTTTATCGTGGTGTCCAACACACTCGGCTTGCGCCTCGTGCGCATAGTAGTAGGCTACACCACGATAAAAACTTTTGTGTTGCCAGATCGCACCAATGTACTCACAACCATGTATTAACAGTATATTACAAAAAGTTTGCATATGATTTTGATTTTGTAATCATAGTGAATTAGAAAATAATAATAATATTAATCATAATATTAATAACAATAATAATTTTAAAAAAGAATGAGAGAGAAAAAAATGCTGTGAACTTCTTGCGGTATTTTAATAATGACGTTGATTTAGATAAAAGAATAATTGTGACCAGGCACCACAAAACCACCAAAAAGTCGCCAGATATGAATTTTTAGTTAAGGTCTGACTCTGAAAGAGCAGATTCTCAGCTTTAGCATTGGATGTTCCTAACCCACTGTACAAAGAGTAGAATGCACATTCTCTCATAATGTTACTTCTGAGAAACAAGGGTTTAAAGTTTGCTATCGAAGGACTCTGACTTGCAAGGTGTTGTGCTAATGTGACAAAAGGAGGATTAGAACTCAATGAAAATTTCTATGAAGAGATTATCAGATTGTCCTAAAACTTGGCATATAATTAGTCGTATCCTCTTCATCATAGTGCACAAGTATCAATGGTTACTTGAACTTACTTAGGAAAAGATACTCTTTCAGGAAATACCCAAAACTAAAATTTAACCATGCCAACCAAAAACACATTGATTGAGCTATAAACTGAAAATCACACAGTGCGACTTTTTGGTGGTTTTGTGGTGCCTGGTCACAACTGACTTTCTAAACAGACACACGCCAAATTTAAAGAAATATAAAAACTAACTATAAGCATGAATTATAAAATTAAAAAACACAACAACACCAACAACGAAAACATACAAAAATAGAGTAATCACAACGAACTTGAAATCATTCGATATTTACATCTGCTAATTACAAACGGCTTCAAAAACGAAGCATAATTATCTTACAAAACTTTGGTAACCTAACCAGCTCGTTGGTGTAGGTTGAATTAAAGATCACATTGCAAGAAAATTCCATCAAAATAAATATTGGCTTAATACTTATTATTGCATAGATGGCATAAATTAAACAAGGTTATCCAAATTCAACGCTTGGAAACATTTGAATTAATGATTATTATCAATTATAAAACGGTAAAATACAGCCCCCGATATAGCAGCTGAAGAGCTCCTTGAACGCTGCTGAGATGTGTGACGACACACGAAGGACCAGTCCTATCTAAGCAGACGATGTCCCATAACATCTTACACATTTTTCAGTGGCTGTTTTGTCATCTCCTCTTCACTTATTTCTCTTCCTTCACTAGCGTCAATCTTAATGTTAGTTTGTTGCCTCACTCTTCACTTCGTGTATGGTATTATTTTGATGAAAAAATAAAGGAATCAGTCACTTGTAAACAAAATAAGACGCCATTGTATTTTCAGCTGCTTGCACCGGGGCATGTTCGGCGTTTCAAGAGGGAACGAATACCATCCTGCTATTATTCGGAGGGCTTTTCAATTTGAAAGCGGGGTTTATTTCATTGATCATTGGCCCTTCTCCTGTGTATTTACTATCAAACGGTTTTAGTTATCAGAATCAGTTCACTTTTCCTTTTAGAATGGTGTGAAATAAGGTCATGTGTAAATGTACCAAACTCTTTATAATTTGATAAATAATTGCATTGCAATTACGTTTATTCATTATAGGACGTCGTCTGCTTAAGCAGGATTGGTCCTTAGTGTGACGACATCAAAACTTCGCTATATTTCGGGCGAATCGTCGGATATTCCAGATGCTGAGAAGAGCTTTTATTTATGATGTTTTTATAATCATCAGATACGCAGTTGACATAAAACTTATACGATTGCCATCTGTAAGCTTCCCAGTTTCTAGTGATACATTAATTGCCATATTTGTGATTTTCTTTGGATAGCTACTTTAAAGAGATTATGCATCTTTAATGTATCAGGCTTTAAAACCTATTTAAATATTTAAATATTTAAATATATTTTTCTCTCATTATTAAACACTTGACATCCAAAGAGATAATGAAATTCATCGCCAGGTTTTCCTTCATCACACAAATGACATATACGGTTTTGTATTTCAGTGTTAGAATACCTAACAGTTATGATAGGCAATCGGTGATTCCCACATCTAAATTTCGCTAGAGTAATTCTCTGTGACAGAGATAGCTCTTTCAGTTTCAGATAGATCTAACTCGGGCGTTGTTTTAAAAATCTTATAATTTATACAATGAGAATTGTCGTTGGCTATTGAATGCCAGTTTTGAAAACGACTTTCAATCTTCGTTTAAGAGTTGACTTTAACCAATCTTTACTTATCAGTGGCGGATCTACGGGGGGGGGGGGGGGGTTAGGGGGTTTAAACCCCCTCCCCCCTTGGGCTGCCAAGTAAAAATTTAATGTGCATAGAAAAACGCCATAATATGTCCAGACCCACACAGTACGTTCCTATAGCACAGGACTGCTTTTTATGGTCTCCATTGCGTTAGTAGATGCCAGGAAAACATCACTTACGGGGGTTCAAAATAGCGAAAAAAAATTGGCTCGCCGCTACGCGGTTCGCGGACCGTCGTTGGGTCCATTGGCGGATCCAGGGGGCACTTCCGGCCCGTGCACCCCCCTTTTGGAAGAAAAGTATGCATTTTGACCATAGGCGACCCGCCATTTTCTCGATTGTGACCCCCCCCCCCCGCTATTTTAGATTGAAGACCTTTTTTTCTTTTTTTTTTTGCTTGTCAGGGAATTATGGAGGGGAACTGGAACATCCATAACCCCCCCCCCCCCCCCCCCCCCCCCTGAGCGAATTTTGCAGGTCTGGCGAAAAATAATTTGTCGAAAGAAAATTGAAAAATGGCGTCGAAATCAATGACTGAAATATATTTTGAATTAGATACTTCATCCCAGAGTGCCTGCAGAAAAATTCGGGGTAATTTTTGAAGTGGTGTAATTCAAATGGCCCAACTTTTAAAAAGTTGGTTTTGCCATTGGATGTGGGCTAAACCTAGGTCAATCCATTCCAGGTTTCAAATTCGTGGAGTGTCTTTTACTTTTTTATCCCAAGCCGCTTAAAGTAGGTCATGTAATTTCTGAATGAGTTGTACATTTATTGTAAATCTATGAATATTCTATTGAAAAGCAAAGGAACTATTGTAAAAAAAAAAAAAGTCATTTTATCGTCAGGATGGTTATTATTTATATATTATTTCTTCACATTTGCTCCACTTTGTAAATGTAAACATACCTAGAGTACGCAATGGACGACTCCAAGGGGAAAATGGTCCCATGTAGACTATATGAATTTTCATTCAAAGTAAAACTGTATTTAGGATTATGCCATTCAAACGAAACTTGCAGGATTTCTCTTTCCATGCATCTTCTTAAGATTTGTATAGACAATATTAAAAATGTATTGTTGGATCATTTCATTATTACTATAGGCATGATAGGGGTGATGCCAATTTTCCCATTTTCAAGAAAATTGAAAAATGCCCATTTTAGGTCATTTTTGAAGTAGTATATCTCAAATGGCCTAACTTTTTATAAGTTGGTTTTGTCATTACATGTAGATGTGGGCCAAAGCTAGGTTAATCCATTCCAGGTTTCAAATCCGTGGAGTGGCTTTTACTGTTTTGTCACCATCCGCTGAGGTGTACACTTCTTGTAAATTTATGAATATTAAAAGCAATAGAACTGTCGTAAAAAAATTATTCTGTCATGTGAAAGATTATTAAATGTTATGCCTTCACATTTGCTCAACTTTGTACATGTAAATGTACCTAGAGTACTCAATGGACGGACCCAAGGGACAGATGGTCCCATGTATTTATAACAGAGAAGGTAATTTGGAAGGAATTGTCCAAAAGATAAGAAATAATGTGTATCAGTCCCTTTCAATTTTTGGGGTAATGGACTAAGCTAGAGACATTCAGTAAATTGGGAGGTCAAAATATTAGGAATATTAGGATAGGAATACACAATTCTTCTTTATTTTCTCATATGTTTAGTTTGTATAAACCTGAAAAAAAAAATCGGAAAATCGAGTTCGATTGAAAATGTTTCTGGAGTGACTTAATTATTATCATTTTATTTAGAATCATTAGAGAATCCCTTAATTTGTTTATCCTATCACTGGTTATATTAATTTGGTATGGGTTTATAACAGAAATCCTGCTATCGTCAAAAGAATATTCTTCTCTTTACAAAGACTTCATTTTCCCCCTTTTTCGAGTTTAATCAAAACCATACAGAATCTTAGCTGCACAGTTGGTATCATTTTAAAGTCTGTACAATTTTCTCTGAAAAAAAAGAAATCATTAAGTTTTGGATGGTCATAGCAATACGGCTGAATATTGGGAAAACTCGGAAGTTAGATGCTTCAGTATGCATCGCTATTTTCAACGGAGGACCCTGATTATTGACCCTTGTTTCAATCTTTTTCTTTAGCATGGCTATTGCTTGAATGATTTACATTTTCAATATGGAACATGTACGATAATTATATTAAGAATTTTCCCTAGGCTTTAATATTGTTTATTTTTGTTTGATTGTGCCCATCCCCTTTAAATTAGAAGTTTATTCTAAATTCTTTTTTTTCCCTACACACTATATTCCCGGGGATTTATGGGGGGGGGGGGTATTGGACTCATAGAGCCTCAATTATACCCTTCCACAGCTTTAAATTTCATGTAAATCACATTTTTCATAATTTCAAATAAATACTAGGAGAATTAAAATCATTTCAAAACCCCTGTTTTCATGTGTTAACCTACACTCTAAAAACTCAAATGTTAAATCTACATTTAAAAGGTTGGAGGAGTGACAACATTTTCAAAATGGTAAATGAGCACTTTTAACATGCTGCATCCAACCTGTAAACTATTAGATCCAGCATGTTAAAAGTGTTAAGATACCATTTCAAAAATGTTGTCACTCCTCCAACCTTTTAAATGTAGATTTAACATTTGAGTTTTTAGAGTGTATGGGAGCTGGAAGGCCAAAAGCATGCATATTCCCGGGGATTTATGGGGGGGGGGGGGTTACAGGACTCATCAAGCCTTCATTATACCATATCAGAGCTTTAAATTTCATGTAAATCACATTTTTTACATTTTCAAAGGAAAACAAAGGGAATTATAATCACCTTAAAATTCCTTGTTTTCGCGTGTTAACCTATGGCAGGCGAGACGTGTTTGGTCAAAAGCATGCATATTCCCGGGGATTTATGTGGGGTCTATTCAACTAGTTGAGTCTTAATTATACATTTTCAGAGCTTTAAATTTTATTCAGGGCACATTTTTCAAAATTTTGATTTAATTCTGCGGGAATTATAATCATTCAAAAATTCCCGTTTTTGCGTGTTAACCTATGGGAGATGGAAGGCCAAAAGCATGCATATTCCCGGGGATTTATGCGGGGTCCCTTGCACCTTTTGAGCCTTCATTAAGCCTTTTCAGAGTCTCAAATTACATGTAAGCCACATTTGCACTAAATTCAAGGTAATACTAGAGGAACTATAATCATTTTTAAAATCCATGTTTTCACGTGTTAACCCTATGGCAGATGACTCTGTCAAAAAGCAGGCATGATCCAAGGGATTCATAGCGGCATTTATTGACAAAAAAGGTTCAAGAAATGTTTTTATATCTATCCATCCTTTTTCTCGTGCAAAAATCAGACTTCAAAAAGATAGAGTAAGATATGAAATATCAAGAAAAAGTGAGACATCTTTTCACGTGTTATACCTATGGAGAACGTATTTTTCCGAGTCTGTTTTTAACACAGCAAATTATGCCTCCAAAATGTACTACGGAAGTAGGTCAGAGTAATCTGTCTTGATACTATTTAAAGTCTTTGCCGACACCCAATAGATAGAAGGTTCGATAGACCGAATGTACGAGAGGGTCCAGTAGACAGAAGGTTCTATAGACCGAATCAGCAGGAGGGTTCAATAGTCCGAAGGTTCTACAGATCGAATGACCAACGGGTCCGATAGTCAGAAGGTCCGATAGATAGAAGGTTCGATAGTCCGAATGTACATGAGGGTCCAATAGACAGAAGGTTCTATAGACCGAATCGGCAAAAGGGTCCGATAGTCCGAATGTTCAGTAGGGGTCCGATAGTTAGAAGGTCCGATAGACCAACAATAAATACGTATAAAGGGTAAAATATAGTGGATGAAATGATAAGTGGGTAAAAAATAAGCGGTTAAAATAAGTGGGGGCGTTCCAACCAAAGAAAAAGCAAAAAAGGAAGAGGTTGAAAAGGAAAGAAGAAAAGAAAAGAAAGGAAAGAAGAGAAAATGAAGAGAAGAAATCAGAAAGGAAAGAGAAGAAAACAAAAATTCAAAAACTTCGCTCACTAGCATTATTAGGGTTATTTACCGATGCCCATTATATTTTCATTATTGATATTAGTTATTAATATAATCGCCATATTTATGTATATAAATCAATGGCAAATATATATCGGACCCGCTAACTATCGGACCTTCTAGCTATAGGGCTGTAACCGGGTAAATGATGCCGAAACGTTTATCGTTTCCCAACACGTAATGCAAAAACCGTCTTTCCAAGTACAGCTTCTTGCTGTTTTATCTTATTGCTACATGAATATTCTGGTCCGATTAATGATTTATACCCCATTAGTTTGTAATTTGACGTTTTTCATTGCAATGTTCGTACTTGTAGAAAATAATATTAGGGTTTTGTTTCATTTACGGAATTGGGAACCCCATTCCATTTCCGTCATTACAAAACTTCGGATTAACGAACTTACGGAATTATCGAAGTTTTGATTTAATGAACTTTCGGATCAACGAACCTTTGGAATTATACAAATTGGATAAACGACATGTAACCCATTTAAATATTATCGTCGTCCACTTGAATTGCATTAATATTTCACCATTACATAATTACGTTTTCTATCCAATTTTGCACAGGTTTGGTGAAATAGGGTTAAAACTACCTAACTTTATTACTATTTTTTTTAATTTCTCATGTTGGTAAAAATGACAACGTGAAACTTGTTTATGTAAGATGAGCAGCATAATTCCGTATCAAGTTTAATCAAAAGTGAAATTACGAAGGTACTCTGTGACCAAGTATTGGGTAAATCAATGTGGAGTTATGTATTGAATTTGGGTTGGTATTATTAATATGTTAAACTGTCTTTGTTCAAAATGTTTTAAAGCGCATCTTCACATCGGCAGAGATGATTACTCAATTCTTAAAAGAATAAAATATTAAAATTAGTAATTTTTAAGACATCCTGTGACCAGGACATTCCTAGATTTGTTAAAAGCAGTTAGGTCATTGATATTGGGATTTATTGAATTATCAGAGGTTAAAACCTGATTCTCTCTTATTTAATCAAAACATGTTATAATTGGCTTATTTTAAGCACATTTTACGTAGGAATTTTTTTACAAGGTACAAATTACTCCACCTCTTGAAATCAGGTAAGGTATTGGAAGTAGCATTCTGCAGACACTCTGTGATCAAGTATTAATTCAAAATATACGTTTATTTAGTCATTGATTATGGCGTGAGATGAATTTTACTCCACGCTCTCGAAATCGGATATTGAAATTTGCACTATGGAGGCACCATGCGACCCATTATTGATTAAAAATAGGTTAGGTCATTGACATAAGCCCGAAATGAATTTAGGTTTCAATTAACATTTTTTAAAGCTCAATTTTCCCAAGGAATATGAAAGATGTCATATCTTAGGTGTATTTTTACATCACAAGTACACAGTACTCCGCACTTTTGAAATCAGTTATCGACAGAAGCACTATGAAGGCACTCTGTGGCCAAGTATTGATTAAAAATAGGTTAGGTCAACGGTATTAGCCTAAGCCGAATTAATGTTAAAGTTACTGTCTTTTTCTTGCAAATTTTCAAAAATGCGAAAAATGGCATATTGTAAGGATACTTTGACATAAATACAAAAAAATACCAAACCATTTTAATATTCAGATATCGAACATAGCCCTTTGATTGCCCAACATGCCCATGTATGAATAGAAAATACATTGGGTCAAGTATTATTGTTTGTCAACGTTAGCATTGAAAAAGAAGTTTTTTAGAAATTTGTAAGAAGTTAAAAATTGGTAGTTTTTAACACACATGTGGACAAAAAGCATGACACAGTGCACACTTTTGAAATAATAAATCAAAAGTGGACACGTGAAGACACTTCCTAACCAATATTAACTCATAAAAAGTTAGAACTTTCGAAGTAAAAATATCACCATTTCGTCTAATCATTTATTATTCAGTGTTATGTCAGAAGCACCAACCAGGTGCAGATGGTTTGTGACTAAAATGCCAAAGAGATCGGATCATTTTACCTAGGTGAAACATTTACGTAAATTTGGGCGTTTTTCGTAAATTCAAAGTGTAAATATAGGCTACGGAGGGCGCATTTTGGGTGGGGTGGTAAAATCACAGATAGGAATGGTGCAGCGGTTTCATAACTATTTTTGAAAATGCTTCATAGGACTTGATTAAACTTTGGAATATGAGTCCAATTTGCTGACCCCCATCTTCCGAGCCCTGCCTGATTCTGTCAGAGAGTAGCTCTTGAAGCCAACTGGAGGTCTGATTCAGATTCATTGTAATGTACGAATCTCGAATCTCGAAAACCAATCTTAGTTTCATATTATGTAAATGATAATATACTTGAAGAAGTGGACTCGTACAGATTGATTGATCTTGTTGATGCACGGGGAGCCTAGGCGTCGGGTGTGAAGGGTCATATAGCGTAGAAGATTGTTTCAGCGTTCCTTTCAAATATTTACACTAAATTTATCCAGAAGTCATGGATGAAATATCACATAATCTGTATCTTTTGATACAAGGAGAATAATATGAGAGTATAAATTATTTAACAGGTTACCACTTTTCTCTTTGCTACCGAAACTATAAGTGAGCTTTAACGACCTGAAACGAGCAAGAGAAGAAGGTATTCTTTGCATCTTCTTTGCATCTTTTGTATGGTCTATTATTGAAAAGAATTAATGTAACATGCAGTCTAGACGTATTCAATACACAGGATATTGTATCTTCCTGTGCATGTTGTATGTTGCATACATTATAAATGAGGCAGGTTTATACTACATTAGATTACATTCAAGAGGTAGACCATTACACAAACCACATTAATAAGCCCTTTATCGATCACAGATTGGCCATATTATCGCAACATAGCAAAAATTGATGCCGATGTGACTAATATACCTGTCTATATAATGTTGTTTTTTGTGCATAACCATTGAATAATGGCAAATTATCGTGTTTGAAAGGAAGGTAGAGCTTGTACTTTTTCTGTTCCTTCAGCCAGCAGATCACCAGATACAGTCATGGCCTAAGACAACAGAACTGACAAAACGAGCAAAGGCAACAAATCGCCATCTTGAGAGTTGGGTGTGTCGGTGACCCAAATCATGATACGGATTAATATTTGCCTCCAAACTGTTTGCATACAACCAAAGCAAAGAGGCAATGCCCATAACCTACCGAGAAAAAGGCGCATAAAAATGACCAAACCCAGAGAAGAGAGATACCTTTTCGCCATTGCCAAGACATTTCCAGCAAGGGGGATGCGCGCCATTGTCAGAGGCAGGCGCGGATCCAGGGGGCCCAGCCGGCCCGCCCCCCCCCCCCAAAAAAAAAAGAGGGAAAGAGAGAAAGAGAGAAGGAAAAGAAGGAAAAGGGAGAGAAAAGGAAAAGAAGAAGAAGAAAATTTGAAAAGGGGAAGAAAGAGGCCGGGGGCCGAAAGGGCCTTGCCTCCCCCGCGCCAAAAAGAGTGAAGGAAGGGGGGGGGGGGGGGGGGGGAGAGAAAAAAGAAGGCCAAAAAGTGGAAGGAGTCCGGGGCCGAAAGGGCCTTACCTCTCAGGGTGTAGTGTTGCCTGTTGCCTCCCCTCCTCGCCCCCCCCCCCCATAAAAAGAGAGAGAGCAGAAAGGAAAGTAGA
Organism: Heliocidaris erythrogramma; assembly: GCA_025617745.1. Taxonomy (NCBI): domain Eukaryota; kingdom Metazoa; phylum Echinodermata; class Echinoidea; order Camarodonta; family Echinometridae; genus Heliocidaris; species Heliocidaris erythrogramma. The sequence goes on along the minus strand of CM046857.1, from coordinate 14,847,146 downwards.
AAAAAGAAAAAAAGAGGGAAAAAATATAACCATTTCGTCTAATCATTTATTATTCAGTGTTATGTCAGAAGCACCAACCAGGTGTAGATGGTTTGTGACTAAAATGCCAAAGAGATCGGATCGTTTTACCTAGGTGAAACATTTACGTAAATTTGGGCGTTTTTCATAAATTCAAAGTGTAAATATAGGCTACGGAAGGCGCATTTTGGGTGGGATGGTAAAATCACAGATAGTAATGGTGCAGCGGTTTCATAACTATTTTTGAAAATGCTTCAAAGGACTTGATTAAACTTTAGAATATGAGTCCAATTTGCTGACCCCCATCTCCGAGCCCTGCCTGATTCTGTCAGAGAGTAGCTCTTAAAGCCAACTGGAGGTCTGATTCAGATTCATTGTAATGTACGAATCTCGAATCTCGAAAACCAATCTTAGTTTCATATTATGTAAATGATAATATACTTGAGGAAGTGGACTCGTACAGGTATCATATTGTATCGAAATGCTCAAAACTTTCCGGATTTATCCGTAGAATAGTTAATTCAAGAAACCCAGTAGTTCTAAAACGATTATTCTGCTCACTCTGCAGACCAGTTTTAGAATATGGAATACGCGTTTGGCTTCCACACCAGAAAAATCACATTCAGTCCCTGGAATCCATTCGAAAACGTTTCACACGTTTTTGTTTTCCATACGACCAAGCGAATGCTCTTACTTACCTTGAAAGATTACAAAAAATTGATCTTGCTCCACTTTACAACAGACTTGTTTTTCTATCTACGAGCTTCATCATAAAATGTCTTTTCCGGCTGTATGATGTACTTGCCCACTTCTTGTCAAGACCAAGAATTCGAAAAACTGAACATCTCCTTTTCGTTCATGAGTTTGCTATATGTAACGCCCTGAAGTTCTCATGTTTCCATACGTTTCCAAGATTGTGGGAATCTATCCCCTCGGAAGACAGAGATTTATGTCTGGACACATCAGTAAAGCCAATCCTCAATGCTCTAAGGAACCATTTATTCAGTCTTCCTCCTATTGATAATGCAATATAATCTATACATCTATAAAGTGTAACAAAATGTTACTTGTCTTCCATTCTTCTCGTCTACTCCTCTAATCTGTTCTTTGACTTATTCCTCTTCTCTCTATTTTCTTCCTTCACTCTACACTTCATTCTATCACTCTCGCGCGCTCTCTTTCTCCTTCTCTTTCTCTCCTCTCTCTCTCTCTCTCTCTCCCTCCCTCTCTTACTTGCTCTCGCTCTCTCTCTCCACTTGTCTTTCCAACAAGTAACTTTTATCACTTTGCATGCTCTTCTCACAATGTCTTAATCTGATTGATTTAATTTGATATATCATAGACCTAATTCTCTTTTATTATAAGTACTCAGGGTTTTTTTTTTCCTGACTCCATTGCTCCCTTGCTTCTTGCTTCTTCTTTCTGGCTTCTTCTTTCTTTTCTTTTCCTCATGGATCACTCTGTTTCATTTTTATT